>WYDF02021537.1:0-26581 GCA_009867245.2 Adranes taylori | reverse complement strand
TGTCACATTTTGTGCATCCGAAGGATTTCTTTTCTGAATGAGTTCGTTTGTGACTTAGAAGGTTTCCTTTTTGAGCAATTTTGTAGTCACATTCCGTACACTCAAGAGGATTCTCTCTGTTATGAGTTCGTTTTTGATTTAGAAAACTTTATTTGTGTACAGTTTTGAAGTCCAATTCCGTAACCTCTAAAGGTTTCTCTTCTGAATATGTTCATTTGCGATATAGAAGATTTTTTCTATGAAATTGACAGCATTCCATATTAAACCACGACTTTCGGAAATGAACTTACGACTTTGATGATGATGATGAACGAAAGTGAGGGAATGAATCATTTCAAAACGATCTTTATTACAATAAACAATATGTTGGTACTGAATTAAAATACATGGTATTCCTTAATTTGTTTTTACTTCTGACGGGCATAGTAGCCATGTCGAAATGTAACCGAAGCATATTGGAACGGTTTTTATGACTAATAACATTTCAATGATCTTTTATTTGCTTTTTCTTGCTCCGATGAATACAAAATCTATATCGGAACTCAGCCTAAGCCGTTTTATAATGCACTAAGATTCAAACGTCATAATATTTACTTAATCAGATAGTATTATAGCGACAAGTTGAAGAAGTTATTAATTCTTATCAATTGAATTAAATTTCGAATTCGAACGATTTGCTACAAAATCACTACTTTTATTGCACTGTAAAATATTAATGGCTGTAGGAACATATTAGGTAAATACTGTGCAATAATAATAATCGTCTGCACGTACAGGTAAAGAAGGTATGTAGTATAAGTCCAGACCGTGTTAATTTTTTATTACTTTATTATGCGTATTTATTGTTGTTTATTTATTGCGGACGTGTTGACATATTATTTCCATTTGTAAGTAATACACTATACGTGAATAACATATTAAAAACATTTATTATCATACGAAATAAATAAATCATGTTCTTATAATTCTGCCCAGCTGAAGTTGGACTCAATACAAATGTAATATGGAAATTTTAACCATATGATTTTATGTTATAGAAATTCTACGTTCCATAAATATTAATTTGTTTTAATTTATAGAAAACTATTTCCAAAATTCCATGTGGTTATACTATTTTAACTTTTTTTACTATTGATTATATGTGCTCTATGTGCCTTATTTATACAGTTGTGCCTTATGAAACAATTAAAGTCTGATAAGGAAAGTGCCGTTATTTAAGAATATTAATTATTATTTGATAAGTACTGCTATTTAAAAAAAAATTGTAACCACACATTATTGCAAGCGATAAAGCACTTGGCAAATCATTACACGATCGGTGCACCCATGATTTCGCCACGGCGATAAATCACAACATTTATTCTGTATGACACATTCGAACTACAAGAAAGAAGCCTCTTGGGTGTACGGAATGTGGTTTCAAAAGTGCACGAAAAAGAGATCTTGTAAGACACAAGCGAACTTATACAGGAGAGAAGCCCTTCGAATGTACGGAATGTAGTTATAAAACTGCATAAATAGGAGATTTTGAAAGACCCAAACGGACTCATACGGAAGAGAAGGTTTTTCAGTGTGCGGAATGCGGTTTTATAATTCCATATAAAGGACATCTTGTAGAACACATTCGAACTCATACAGGAGAGAAGCCCTTTGAGTCTACGGAATGTGTATTCAAAACTGCGCCCAAAACAGCTCTTAAAGCAAACAAACGAACTAATACAGGTCCAAGTGGTATTATTCATCTAATAACAATTATCAAGATATTTGAGTTATAGGAGGAATAGTAATTTTTATTCCATCAACTAGAAGAATATTTTTCTACGGAATCTGATTTCGAAACTGCACGAAGAGGTATCTCGCAAGGACAAACGAACTCATACAGGAGAGAAGGTTTTTGAGTGTACGGAATGCGGTTTTATAACTGCATGTAAAGGATATCTTGAGGGCACATTCGAATTCATGCACGGGAGAAGCCCTTTGCATTTATGGAATGTGATTTCAAAACTGCATCCTAAGCAGCCCTTAAAGAACATAAACGAAGTCATACAGGGGTGAAGC
Organism: Adranes taylori; assembly: GCA_009867245.2. NCBI lineage: Eukaryota > Metazoa > Arthropoda > Insecta > Coleoptera > Staphylinidae > Adranes > Adranes taylori. Next base: position 24,523 of record WYDF02021537.1, on the reverse strand, counting down.
TCTTTAAGTGTACAGAATGTAGTTTCAAAACTACACAAAACGCAGATCTTGATGGCACAAACGAACTCTTACAGGAGAGAATGTGTTTGAGTGTTCGGAATGTGGTTTTATAAGTACATATAAAGGACATATTGTAGGACGCATTTGAACTTATTTAAGAGAGAAACCCTTTGAGTGTACGGAATGCGAGTTCAAAACTGCATGCAAAACAGCTCTTAATGAACACAAACGAACTCAAACAGTGGAGAAGGTTTTTGAGTGTGCGGAATGCGGTTTATATAAAAGACATATTGTAGGATACATTTGAACTCATACACGAGAGAAGACCTTTGAGTGTACGGAATGTGATTTCAAAACTGTACACAAAACAGCTCTTAAAGAACACAAACGAACTCATACAGGCGAGAAGCCCTTTAAGTGTACGGAATGTGGTTTGAAAACTGCACGAGAAGCAGATCATGCAAGGTACAAACGAACTCATACAGGAGAGAAGGTGCTGAGTGTGCGGTATGTGGTTTTATAACTACATATAAAAGACATTTTGTAAGACACATTCGAACTCATGCAGGAGAGAAGCCCTTTGAGTGTATGGAATGTGATTTGCAATTTTTTAGGGGCGGTAAAACCTAGGTATATAATTTATCATATTTAGATATAACATAATATTGTAATAACATTAATCAGTTTATAATAGAAAAAATGTATAAGAATGCGGTAGATTGTTCAGAGCTTACAACGGCACAGTAGTTAAATCCACCACTGGCATGTGGTTTCTGAACTGGAGGAGAGGATATCTTACAAGGCACAAACGAAGTCATACAGGAGGGACAGTTTTTGAGTGCACGAAATGCGATTTTATAACTGCATATAAAGGACATCTTGTAGAACACATTCGAACTCATACAGGAGAGAAGCCCTTTCAGTGTACGGAATGTGGTTTCAAAACTGTACAAAAAGAGTATCTTGCAAGGCACAAACGAACTCATACAGGTGAGAACGTTTTTAGTTCGCAGATTGCGGATTTATAATTGCATATGAAGGACATTTTGTAGAACATGTTCGAACTGATACAGAAAGCCATTTGAGTGTACCTTACAAGGCATCAATGAACTCAGACAGGAGACACGGGTTTTGAGTGTACGGAATGTGGTTTTATTACTACATATGCGTAATTATTACTACGTACGCCACATTTGAACTTATACAGGAGAGAAACCCATTAAGTGTACGAAATGTTAGTTCAAAACTTCACGCAAAACATCTGTTAAAAAACAAAAACGAACTCATCCAAGGGAGAAGCCCTTTGAGGGTACGAAATGTGGTTTTAAAACTGCACTGAAACGATGTCTTACAAGACACAATCGAACTCATACAGAAGAGAAGGTTTTTTAGTGTGCGTAATGCGGTTTTATAAGTGCAAGTAAAGAACCATATTTTCCTTGATTTCCCAATTTTTCATTCCATTAGACCCGTATGCGGACTGTTAGCAATATTTAAAAAAAATTAGCCAAATCGATCCAGCCGTTTTCAACTTATGTGCTTACCAACAAAACAGCAATTCATTTTTATTATATAGATTACAAATGCGACATGGTATTTATATGTTATCAATTACTCATTAATATTTATATAAATTTACTCTTAGAGCCTTCAACTCAATAACATTTTATAGTGCGTACGTAAGGTGTAGGCGTCTGACTTGAAAGGAAGTAATTGAAAATAGATACAATATTCAAGGTCATCATTATCTACTTAGCATGTAATAAATACTTTATTTTGCATTAATACGAGGGCTGCTAGTTAAATTTTTAAAGCTAACATTTTGTTATTGTTAAAAGAGTGACGGCTCAGAAATCGAACGAGTTAACTGAGAAGTAGGCCAATTTCGTAAATAGTTGAAAGATTTGTGTTGGACGATTTTTACGCTTTTAGTAAAGGTGAGGTTAATAAAAAAGGTCAACACTTTTCAATTGGTGTATAGAATTTTGTCATGGTCCTGATTTCAGTGGAATAATGATCCTAGCCGACGTTAGTAGTATTTTCGTGAAAAGCAGGCGAGAAATAAGCACTGAATATTGTTAAACATTGTAAGGCTTCTCTCCTTCTCCCGCTACTTCCTTCAGAATCAACGAAGAGAGAAGGGCACTTACGCCCGGAAAGAAAACCTCGGGACCGGGGGATTCAATTTTTGTACTCATTGTCTTGAAGTTATCTATTTAGATCCAATTTAATCTAAACCAGTGGGGTGCAATTTAATCCAAATTTAATCAAAACGTTTATTAAGGTGACGAGTGGGGTTGGGAGTGGGAGTAGGAGTGGGAGTAGGGTATATAACAAAAATATTCATACTGCACAAACAATTCATTTCTGGGTTGAATGTTCGATCTAAATCCAGTTGGGTCTTAATCAAAGAGGGGTTCATAAGGAGCGTAATGCAGATCTCCATTCTCACTTGTACGTGCGCACGGGTTGGGCACTGTGAAAAAGAAAATACGTAGAAGAAGTATTAAAAGCAAGAAGAAGGTTGTTTGCAAGAGAGGTTATTCAGGGTCCCAATTTGAATCAGCTTCCTTAACTCTATCACTTTTTCTCTTTCTTCTCGATCCTTTCGACCCTTAAATAAATTGGGTGCATACCGAATCGGAAATTTCATTTCACGGTTTGCCGCTTTCGCCCCTAGCAGAGAAGGGAGAGGGAAGAACAAGATATATTGGACGAAATTTCTGCTAAACTCTTTAGGAAGTGTAAAGTTCCTATGAATCAAAAGCGTTCTTTCAAAAGCCAATTGTGAAAGGGTCAGCCTCTCAATTTTAAACACTCAATAGGAAAAAGGTGGATGCCAGAACCGGTAGTGTCGCTTCTTCTTCCACGTGCCTTATCCGCTCAGCAAATTTTGGCTATCATTATAGCAATGGCAACTATATTGACAGCTGCTCGGAACAGTTCCAGCGACGTCACTCTATACCACTGGCGCAGATTTTTAACCAAAGATATTCGTCGTTTTCCTGGTGACCTTTTTCCATCCAACATTCCCTTAAGCACCAGCTGGAGTATGTAATATTTCTCGGAGTATATATAGTACCTGATCGTTTGTTATGTGTTGGATCCAGCTAATTTTGAGAATCCGTCGCATTACCCACATTTCGAAGGCCTCGACACGCTTGCATGCGGTATGGGTGAGTGTCCAGGCTTCTACACAATATAGGAGTACTGAGTAAACGTAGCATTTTACCATTCTTAAGCGTAGTTTTAAGCTTAAGTTGTTGCTGCTGAATATACTTCTCATCTTCATGAAAACCACTCTCACTTTTTCTATGCGTCGTCTAATTTCACATGAGTAGTCCCAGCTGTCGTTTTGTGAACATCCTATATATTGTATCTGTTCAATTCGCTCTATGATTGCTCCGTTTACGTTCAGATTTAGTACTGCGTTGTTGGCTTTGCTTATTACCATGTACTATGTTTTAGCGGCTAGTCCGTAGTTTTCTCCAATTTCTACCACTTTGTCCAATAGCAGTTGCAGACCTTGTGACGTGTCAGATAGTAGGACAGTATCATCTGCGTACCTAATATTGTTGAGTACTGCTCCGTTAATAGATATTCCCTCTTGTTCATTGTCTAGTGCTTCGAAAAACAATTCTTCAGAGTACATGTTGAACAGCAATGGCGATAGTACACATCCTTGCCGTACTCCTCGTTGGATTTGAATCTCTTCTGTTAGTTCGTCATCAACTCTTACCGATGCTATCTGACCCCAATATAAGTTAACTATTATTCTTGTATCCTTTTCATCTATCCCTGTTCTTCTTAGTATCTCGATCATTTTATCATGTTTTACCCTATCGAACGCCTTTCTGAAGTCAATGAAACTTGCATGCACGTCACAGTTCACATCTCTGCATATTTGTATAAGGACTTGTATTGTGAATAAAGAATCTCTTGTTCCGAGATTTTCTCTGAATCCAAACTGCGTTTTTCCTATGTGGGTCTCTATTTTCCTGTATATTCTTTCATGAATGATCTTCAGAAATATTTTGAGAGCATGACTCATGAGGCTGATTGTATGAAAGTCTTCACACTTTTTGGCATCACACTCTTTTGGTATCGTGACGAACGTTGATTTTAGCCACTTCCTGGGAATTTCTCCAGATTCGTAGATGTTGTTATGCAACTTGCATGGTTTCTCCAGAGCACTGCCGATGAATAGTTTCAGAATTTCCCCTGGAATTTCGTCAGGTCCACATACCTTGTTGCTTTTCATTCTCCCTACGGCTTTTAACACTTCGGCTTCTGTTATATTGGGTCCATCTTCCACATCACGCAGCTCATGGTTCCCTTCTCTATTGTTTCTAAACAGTTGTTCTGTGTAGTTTTTCCATACTCCCATTTTTTCTTTTCTTTCATGTTCTATGTTTCTCGATTCATCAACCAGTAGACTTGAATGTGGTTGTCTCCCTGCTCCTGTTAACGCTTTGATCTTTTTGTGGATGTTAAAGCGTCATTTTCGCTTCTTTTAATATCATAATAATGCTCAATGTAGTGTATGCAAAAAAATCAACGGTTTTGGTGCAACCGCGACATTTACTAGATGAAGCGTATCGATGTATACATATATGTATGAAACTTGTCTCTCCCACTTAATGAAATAACATTTTTCCGTGTGAATGTTAATGTGTGAATGAGTGTAAGCGCACTTCTTTGTTCCAATTTGTACGAACTAATGCTTTTTCGTATGAATGTATGCGTCATAGCTGTCGCGCGCGACTACTTCTCGTTGTTAGTATGTATTCATGAGAACTGGTTATCTGTTTTTGCGATTCGCGTCCAGCTTCTTGTCTTTTGCGCGCATGAGTTTTCAAACGTATGTGGAAATACTTGCTTTAGTCCTTTCCATATAGTGGATATTTATTGATGATAAAACTCTGCATTTTTCTCTCGTTATTGAATTAAATTCAATTGATCGATTTATATTATAATTGCGGATTATATATATGTTAATAAATTAGTAGAATTAATTATCATAGGAAATATTACTTTATATGTTAATCCGGTAACAATTTTAAGTAATAAATTAGATGTACGACAACGTGGTCACTAGGAAATTAAGAAATTAATTTTGGTTCCTGATTTAAACATAAACCCGCTGAATGATTCCCCACATAAAACAGATTTTCGTGACATATTGTATAATTCTAACATTGTACAGTTTGTTAGAACCTGCTAGACTCAGTTAAAATTTCGAAGCTTCTGTTCTCAATTAAGCGTGCGACGAATTCACTGGAAACAATTTCTGTTGAGTTCCAATTTCCAATTTACAGAAATTGTTTTACAGTTAAATAGGCATGCTGATTTCAAAACTGTTATTGGTTTTCTCCTATAACGTCAAGTTTGTTCTCTACGCCTATTCGTAATGTGACCACTTTCCGCTGTATCGAGCTTGGATCACAGTGCTCTTTTATTAGCTGCAATAACTCTTTTCCGACTTCGCGTCGTAAGTACTTAAACAGCCCCGATTCGTTTTTGTTATATTTTTGGAAGTTTCACCATTTCCAGTCAAAGGACAAACATCAATGTATAGAGTTCACGGATGTGGACGAATGGAGCACGTGATAAATTGTTATTTGGTATACTTATGATTTGGCGAGAGAGATCATTCAAGACTTTTGTGTGGTGAAAACGTCAAGATATAGAAGAGAAACAAATATAACATAGAGTATCCTCGTTTACCGTCAGCAATACGCCTAGTGCATCATCAGCTAAAATCACAGTGCGAGTTTTCAAGAATTACCGTTTTTGGAATGCGAGCATGGTGAAGATCGAAGTGACTCCAACGATGATGTAGACATTGAAGATGACGAAAACGAGGATATGTTCCTCAAAGCGAAATTCAAAAAAAAAGGAACAAATACAATTTTAATAAAAAGTATAAAATCCATTAAATTTCCGATTTGGCACGAGATTTGGAACTATAAAAAAAAAAATAAAGTTTCAGTATCAAGACTACACGAGAAAAACTTGCTTGAGAAAGGAGCTAAAGTATCCAACTTTCGACCAAGAGAAAATGCATTTGTATTTTCGAAGTGATGATAAATTTGTGTATTACCATAACGTACATGTTGTTACAGAATTTATAGCAGGATCAAGGTTATACTATTTACCACTATCCTGCTTTTCTTATTCTGATCATTTTTAACATAAAATGCTCATTGCCTGACTTAGTTCACAGTGGCTTAGAATTCACTGTTCTTAATTATTATAATAAAGTACTCAAATTCTTGTATGATAAACACTGAAGTGTAATAACAAGTGAAAATAATTTATTTTATTGTTTCTTAATATTTATAATTCAAAAAAAGTTTGTAGATTCCATTAACATGAGCAAAAATAACAAGTAAAAGTAGCGAACTAAAGATAATTTAATTTATGATATTAATTTGTTCTTCTGATTGGATTTTGGCTTCTTTTCTGCTTCTCCAGTTGGTGTAGTTAAATGGTTGAATGCTGAATGTTTAATGATGATGTTGTAAGTTGATCCAACCAGTTGACATGATGAAGACAGGAAAATGGTGTGAGATATATTGTTGACGATACGATTAATTTGTGAATAAGAAAATAAAGTTGCTGGATTTATTCGCTGTCGCCGAAGTAATAGCGGAACACTCATCAGTGATACTCTTCAGGAGTTACTGGCGTTCTGTCTCTGCCAACATTCCTCTGATGTTGACTCCTCTGCTTCCTCATTGACGAAGTAGCTTGTCAAGGAAGGCTTATGAAAAATTGATATGAGTCAATGAAATAAGAAGTGATTGATGAGGAAACGAAAGATTCAGCAGCAACATAATGAATGTAGTATCTATTTATATTTCTGTTTGTAGAATGACAATTGATTTGAATTTATTTTAAATTTTAAATAAAAAAATAAGCTTGCTTAGATACCAATTGGATTCAAGCGTCCGAATTACTCAGTCTGCAAGAATAAGTTGGTCAGTTAATGGTGAATTATGCAAGTTGAAATGTACGAATTTGCACACTCAGAAACAACTAGTACAAGATCCAAAAGGCATCTGGAGAACGCTGGCTTGAGTAGATTTCTAAGGATCAAAATTGCATTATTTTGTTGGCGAGAGCCTAAGTGGTGGTCCGTATAAATGGTGGTGGGTGCTAGCTTTACGTGAACAAAATCTTGGGTGAGCATAAGTTACTCCTTTCATCGTGTTAAGATCAAACGAAGAATTGTTAGCGCTATACCCTTCAAAAAAGTAGAATTTACCAATTACAGATGATCGATAGTAAGCACAAAAAGGTGAAAACATCACTGCTTATTGAAAATTGGGTGTTGGAAATATTCTTTAAACGCTTTTCAGTTTAAAAATAATAAGTATAATAAATAGCCTCCGCAAAAGAGAGAAATATTGCGGAAATATTCTATCGGTGTAATAAATGTGCATGTATAACTACGCCAAGGAAAAGATCTTATGCAGCGGCACGCTTTAACATTAATCGCGCAAAAGTCGGCATCGTTTGAACATAGCTTTCTATACGCAACTGCATTTGTATACATGTCTTATCAAATTTAAATAAGACATTTTTGTATAAAATTTATATTAATATTGTTTGTATATTAATATTAATATTGTAAATGTATCAAATTTATATTAATATTGTTTGTTAATCAATCGTTATTACACTGATTTGTTGATTTCTTAAATTATATTTGAAGAATTGAATTAGATGTGATTAATTATTATGTTAAATTAATTGATTGAATTAATTGGCATAGGTATGTTAATTCTATAACAATGTTTTAATGGAGGAGTTGGGAATTCCAGCTTATAACGCAACTGAGTGGTTGTTTACCGATAGCTCAAAGCGGAGCTTAAAGTGTGTTCTCCACATGAACATTTATTTCATTCAGTTTATTTGCGTGAAGAATATGAGGATATAAAAAGAGTCATTGATTTCTTGTAATATCACATAGACAAATGGACTTTAAAATGGTCTGCTTCCTTCTTGAGCAGCAACGCTGATATAGCAAGTATCCCTGTTTGTTTTTAAATATGTGGGACAACAGAACGCGTGAGAAGTATTCGGTGTAGTCGAATTGGACGCTTGGTAATCCAGAAAAAAAACATTATATTTCCACATCTGCATATATAACTGGGTCTCATGAAGTAATTTATTCTGTTTCTAGTATATCATTTCGGCATTTCCTAGTTTGTCGTTTGAAAAGATACAGATCGTTGTATTTGACGGTCCACACATTGGGCAACTCGTTAAAAATGAATATTTTATTAGAACAATGAGAGCTCCAAAGAATGCGTTCAAAAATCTTATCAGAGACTTTCTTGGAAATACGCGAGCAGAGAGCTACATCGAAATTTTGCCAGCCAACTTTTGGAGAGCTTCAGAATGCTTGGTTCCAACATGAGCATCAAATTACATTTTCTACATAGCCAACTTGCTCACTTTGCGAAAAATCTTGGTGCAGTTGCGACAAGATATGAAGATCATGGAGGTATATCATTAAATGTTCCAGAACAAAGTTATAAGCGAAAATTTAACATGTATGTTTGCCATTTGGCAAAGGAACTATACTATTTGTATGAATACAAAGAGAGGGTATCCTATAACTTAAAAAGTTGACGTGATGGACAAAAACTGGAGCCATTTTTAGATCCAGATGCTAAATGTTGTATTTTACATGCGTAAAATAGTGCGTATTATGCACGAGATTTTATGGTATTTATTATTTGCCAATAAAATAACGAGCTTGGAATTTATTCAAACATATACACAAGTCCTATAAATATTGGCACACGAAAAGAGAAAAAGTAATGTCAAGATAACAATCGTATGATGTAATTTAAAATTTATTACGATATAAATCCGTCCAGTATTTATAACAAATCGTGATATCATTAAAGTATATATAAATCAATTAAAATTACTTAATATTTATGTAAATATATTTATGTTCTTGCAGTCATGTAATTAGCACCAATGGAGTTGTAAAACAAATTCCATCATGAATATATTCTTATCGCAGTCTACAAAGTTCATAAAAAATGTTTTTATTACATCCATTATTATTATTAATATTTTTATCATTTACATTTTTATTGTTCCAGGTAATAATAATGAATGCATTCTTCAGAAATTTTTGCACTGTTGTAAGTATGCTTTTTAAATGCATATTCATTATCCGCTGATTAATTAATATAATAATTCATTTCTAATTTAATTGCGTTATGTTAATTAATTAAAATTATATTAAGCGCCGCAATTTATAAATTATTGTTATAGTTTTTTTTTAGATTTCATGATAGCTATAAATTAGGTAGTATAATATTTACATTAAATTTTTTGATGAAATTAATATTTATTGTAGTCTTTTTGATTAATTCTCCATTCGGTGAATTCTTATTCACGTCATAAATTTTTATATTTCATTTGCCAATAAACCTTCTTTTATGCTTTATGGGAATCCCCGATTTGAACTTTGATAAACTATATTTGGCGCGGAATTTGAATTTTGATTGACCATGGGGGATTGCGCCTGCGGCTCATTGTCGTTCGTATATCACCGCCGTGAATGTAAACAAACATTTTGAGGTTATGTTATTATTTATTCAATTATTTTCGCGCTAGATGTCACTAGTGTTCTAAAAGTAACTAGATTTGAAACTAAAGGTGCGTACACACTTGCATTTAAATAGATTAGATGTTATGAAAATTCTAGAGCTCTGAACAAATTCATTGACGCTGAAAATTTTTACCCAGTTCCCTCCCTCTCTCTCTCTCTCTCTCTCTCTCTCTCTGTCTGGCTCAAGTCAGGTGATCGATTTATAACTAAAAGGAGTTTTAACCAGATGTATGTAATTAAGTCCTTATTTGCAATAAAACCAGATGAATTAAAACGGAATTATCTCATCCAATTTTAAACAAATAAAGATCTTTGTAAGCTAAAGAAATAAGATAATACATATTTATATTACAATAAGAAAATAGGTTCATATTAATTTAATAATGACAATATGAGAAAATACGCGTAATTAATAGACAATACAGGAAAAGGGGACTGGAAAAAAATGAAGAGTGGTATTTGTAGAAGAAGACGAGGAATAGGAGAGTATGAATAGTTCAGAGGAAGATATAGTAGTGGATGATAATGAAGTGTGCATTAGAGAGGATGAGATGAGAGGGGTGATAAAGCCAGGGAGTGCTACAGGTCATTCCCCGACAGAATGCTAGTAGAAGTATGGAAGAATCTGAATGATAAAGAGATGAAGGCACTGACAAGATGTATGAATGGGGTTCGGATGGATAATGAGCCAGTACCAGAGGATAGGAAAAGAGGAGAAGTAATACCAGCATGAGAATAGAGATAGGATCGATGTCAATAATTATAGGGGGGTAACGATTATGAATTGTGTGTATAGGATATATGCGAGGGTGTTACATAAGAAATTGGAAGAGGAGATAATGGAAAAAAGAGTTTTCTGGCACGCAGTCTGGATTTGGCAAGGAGAAGGGCACGGCTGACAATATAGTTATTCTTAACTATATTATTAACAAAGAATTAAGTAAGGGTAAGAAATAATACTTACTATTGATAGATTTGAAGGCTGCTTGCGACAAAATTGTGAGAAAGTTGCTTTAGAATAAAATGAGAGAAGTTGGGATCTCCGAAAAGATATGTAATAGGTTGATATGAGAAGTCTATATGAGAAGTCTATAAGGTGAGAAGTCTATGTAATATTTACCTATCGGATTTGGAAGGGGTATTGAGGAGAGGTCATAGGAGGAGAAAGGATTTGGTCACTTGGATATGCGAATGATGTTGGGTGTTTCGCAAGCAGTAAGGAAGAAATGCAAAAAGTTATTAATAGGGTGTGCAAGTATATATGTAAAAAAGGGCTGGAAATAAATGTGAACAAAACAAAAGTAATGGTGTGTAAGAATGGAGTAAGGGAGGAAGAGGGAGTAAAAATGATAAATATTTAGTGAATGGAAATACAATTATGATGGTAAAATAAACGAAGTATGTGGTAAGTAGGAACGGGCCTGCGAATGAGCATGTCAGAAAGTTCAGGTGGCGGCAGAAAGAATGGGGTATGTGTGGAGAGGTTCGGAGATTCGGTGAATATGAGGGTGATGATATTGAAACTGTGTATCAGGAGCATTATTTTGCAGGGCGCAGAAGTGTGGGCGGTAAAAGCGAGAAAGGAGCATGATGATGAGATATATGAAGAGAATATTAGGGGTAAAGAAATCGACTATATTGTTTGTTGTATGGAGTGAAGAAGATGGCAAGATTCGAAAAAAAGTAATGACAAATGTGAAAAATATATATCTGGAAGCCATGGAATATAAGAAAAAAGAAGGGAATGAATGGGTAAGAGAAAGAAGAAGGGTATATGAGAGGTGTGGATGGTCTATGTTTGAGTAGTATTATAGGATGTGTGGTGGGTGAATGATGGAGACTGAGGTTGAACAGAGGTTAAAGGATGTAGAAAGGCAAGAGAGGTATAGAAGAATAAAAATGGGGAGGTACAACATGAAATATGGGTATTTGATCGTGGAAGACAGGATGTCTGATTATTTAATAGCGGATATGATTATGAGTGAAAAGAATTGATAGCAAGATTTAGGTGTGCTGGTGAGGAAAGTGGAAATAAGTTTTGGATGAATGAATAATATAGAAGATGTACAGTATGTGGTGTGGAGGAGGAAACTTGGGAGCATTGAGTGAAAGGATGTAGGGGAAAAGAATGGAATGAGGAACAAAGCTTAGTGGCTGAGAATTGGAGGGCATGAAGGAAAGATTAAGGGAACAATGAAATAATATTAGAAGAGATTAGGAGGAAGAATAGGTAATTGAAGTAATTGGCTTCCCAAAAAATTCTAAACCTTTTGGCTCTTTTGGTCCAATAGGTTGCCAATCTCTGGTCTAGGCAGTTCCCATTTTCGCAAGAGTATCAGCGGAACAGAATTTAACATTGATTCCCGCAAATTATGGATGTTATTCTTAATAATGATCAAGAGATTTTCTAAACTATTTAGAAACACATCTGAAAATCTAAATTTGGAAGTATAAAGAGTGAAAGGTGATAGGGCTAATTTATTCTGATTTAGTGTATACATATCGTAATGAATTGATCTAAAATTTAATTGGGACCCATAATGAAGCGTATTCTTGAACAAACATCTCCGAAAATCATTGGCTATGATCATTTTCTGTACAACCGATTTCTTGGCACCTTTAACCTGTTTAGTCCCTTAATAGAGAGATAGGTAGAATATTTTGATATATTCTACATCTCTCCCAACCACAAAAAGAATGACAAGATGATTTGCAGTAACTATTGTGGGATTTTTATTACATACAGGATCCTGGCAAGGATTTCGAAGGTTCTGACAAGGAGGCTTGAGATATACGCGAAGAAGGAATTAGGCAAATGCCAGTGTGGGTTTCGGCGCAACAGGTCAACCTTGGATCACATCCTGTTATTACGGCTGATTCTGGACAAGTGCTACGAGCATAATGTCAGCTTTACATCGACTACAAAAAGGCATATGATAGTGTCAGGAGATCCAAGCTGCAAGTGATATTGGAAAAGATGAGAGTGTCAAAGAAGCTCATGGATCTAGTGTGTATTACATTACGTTGCCCTTGGGCCAGAGTTAAGATCCAGGTGCACTTAACAAGCGAATTTGAGGTGCGAAGAGCGCTGCGACATGGAGATGCACTTTCGATGACCCTCTTCAATCTCTGCCTGGAGCATGTCATGCGGAAGATCCCGCTCAACCCACGAGGAACTATCTACACCAGATCCCTTCAGTACATGGCCTTTGCAGATGATGTTGAAAACTTCGTGGTAGAAGCTCGAGTGTATTGATACAGAGGCACTGCAACATATGAGTGAAAGCGGGAGGTGCATAGGGCTAAGAATTAACAACGAAAAGACAAAATACATGTCGGCACGAGAGAAACGGAAAAGGTGTGTGAGGTGAGTCCCTTGGAATGCGAAGAAGAAAGGTACGAGAGAGTCGAAAAATTCAAGTACCTATGGACCCTGGTGACTGAGAACAACGAGATTAGTACAGAGATAAGAACACGAATTGCCGCAGGGAACAGATGCTTCTATGCTTTTAATAAGCTACTAAAATCCTCATCTCTCTCTAGAAAGCTCAAACTCATCGTGTACCGCATCATAATTCGACCAGTGATGCTCTATGTGAAACTTGTGAAACTTGGACGTTCACTGAATAAGAATTTACTCCGGATGTGGGAAAGAAAGTTGTTGCGAAACATCCTCAAAGCAATTTGTGAAGATGGTGTGTGACGCATTCGAACCAACCAAGATGTATATTAGCTCTACGGTGATATTGACCTGGTTGCTGAGGTAAAGATGTGACGGCTGTGGTTCCTTGGGCATGTTATAAGAATGGAGGTAGATAGAATCCCCAAGAAGACTCTCGACCACCAACCGGAGGGCGGAGATGGATTGTTGACTGACGTGAGAGAGGATGGTAGGCGCTGGAGATCCGGAGCTGGAGAAGATGCGCTACAAGCAAGGAAGAATGGACGGCTACTGTAGGAGCGACCACTGCATGGACTGTAGCGCCAAGAGAGAATGAGTGAGTCCCTTAACGATTTCTTCTTATTCCCATATCTGAAGAAGTTAATGCACGGACAACGAACTTCAGCGCCATTAGAGACGATTGGTGTGCTTAAAATTTTGCTATGAGGATATATGTTTCGCTATGCAGAAGAAAATGCTACAAAATAATTTCCAACGTTTGCAAAAATGTATTAATCATTTTTACAAATTTTAGAAATCTATTAAAATAGTTGATGATTAAGAAAATCATTGTTTGGACTTAAATTGATTGATAATGTCTGCAACGTTTCTTATTAAGATAAAATTTAAATTATTATTTTATTACAATCCTTTATTTATGTAACACACATTTCTGGTCCAACGAGATAAAAAAAAGAAATGCTTACTCAATGCAATGTGTATGTTCTTGTATCTTACGACGACTACTTCGTTTTATTTGTCTTGATTTGCTTCTTCATGGTTCTTGTTTCCAATCTCCCAAATCGCTTGACCTCCTCAAGTCACGATGTTGACCTGATTTAATATTATTAAAATGCGTGTAGAAAGTTTATCTCTTACAAAATACCGGTCCACCTTACATTATAATACTGTTTATGTTTACTCATTGTGATGTTTATAATTTATTAGTGAAATATTAAAGGTTTTATACACAAGGTCTCTTTTAATTTCGATGATGTTTCAGAAACGGATGGATCAGAACGGTACTGCTAAAATTTATTCGGACAGTTAATCTGTCATCAGTTATAGATACATTTAAAAATATAGATACATTTTTCAAGTTCATACAAACATTTGAAAATCTTTATGAGCTTCATTTACCGGAACTCAACTTTCCATGTGGAAACAACGCTACTAATTTTACACCATTATCTTTGAGGCTTAAGCCTAGATTCCCCCTCCCGAGATTTTGGTGGGCTTCACCTTGAAATCCTGATATCCACATATCCACTAATTGATCACCTGGATTTAGTAAGATTTAGTAGACTTTCCTTTTGGCAAATGGAAAGACAGTTGAAATATTGAGATGGACTTCTCATGTTGTATCATTTTAAAGAGAATCGAGAAGGCCATCAAAATATAAAAATATATAGGATGATACTAATAAGTACAGTAGACTCGCGATTATATGAGATAATTGGGACGAAGACCACCTCGGACACGGAAAATACGGAGGATAAGTAAAAACACGTGAAAATGTATTAGTTTATTGTATGAAAAGAATACAAAATAAACATAATTACAGATCTGTAGCAACATGAAATTATTTCTTTAAAAAGTCTTTAATTGTTTTCTGAGTTAACCTCGCTCCTCTCTTAGATGATGCAATCTTACCCCAACGCTGAAGATAGAGTACGTCATGTGGTGTCCCTTGTTGCTCTACGTGAATCAATTTCAGTCCATCGGAATGTAATTTTTTTGGAGTTATCTCGCCCGCATCGTCGTTTTCTTCACTGTCTTTAACACTGTTAACCATATCGATAATTTCCTCATCGGTAATCTTCATCTGGAAATCTTCATGGCACCAATCACAAATGTCTTCGATGTTGATTTGATTTGATTTGCAACAGCTGGCTCATTGGCCAGTTAAACTAATTCGCTCACTTTCTCTTGTTCTGTGCTTTTTTAGAGGGTTCTTCTAAGCCAAATAAATTTTTCCATGACTTTTGATTGGTGGTAGTTTTCACCTCGTCCTACGCTGAAGCAATCCAGTATACTATATTTTTGAATGTGGCTTGCTTCAAGGCTTCCTTAATAGTCAATCCTGGAGAAGCCTTCGCTGGCAATTTCTCATCATTGTTTCTAGAACTCCTTGGTCTAGGAATTGTATGAGCGATGTCACATTAGGGGGTAGGAATATAGCTTTAATATCACCACTGCACAGTTCTTTGGCGTCTGGGTGAATGGTGCATCTAATAATAAAATAACTTTCCTGGGGAGCTTTCTAATGCTTTAGTGGCAGGAATAAAGTCTTTAAAGAAACCAGTCACTAAAAATCGTGCTATTCATCCATGCACTTCTTTGGTTGCAGTATAATGCTGGCAAAGAGTTGAATTAGATATATTTAAAGGCTCGGGTTCTTAGATTTTCCAATAAGCAGGGGCTTTAGTTTCAAAAAACCAGAAGCATTGCAGACACCCAGAATTGTGACTCTCTTTACTTCCAGGAGCAGTTTTTTTTCAGATTTTGCTGCTAAGGTTTTCGAAGGTAGCATTCGAGAGTTACGATCAGTTTCATCTGAGTTGAAAATTGTCAATCCTTTGTTGAAAACGATTTCTTCCATTTTAAACTGAAATTCCGAAACTTAGATGAGTCAGCTGACAGTTTTGCCCCACTAATACTCAGCTGCTCTATGCCATATGTCTTCTTCCATCTGTTAGGCCATCCATCGTTTGTCGTGAATGTTTCCTCGCCTTTCGTTAAAGTTCTTGTGGAACTCAAGCGCCTTAGATTGAAACATTTGCCCACTCACAGGACTGCCCATTTACCCTTCATCAAAGTCTTTCGACTAAAACCACTGCCTCCACTCATATTTTTGTTTAGAAAGTTTTCAATTTCTTCTTCGTTACGTCTCCAATCCCCAACAGTCACTTCCCAACTCCCAAATCGGAGGCCACCTGGTTAATAGACTCATCAATGTCCAACCGTTTTATTGCATTAAATTTCGTTTCAACAGAACACGAGAACTCTCTTCCATTTCCCGCTCAAATCGAAACACAGAAATCAATAAACGAACAAAAGGCAGTACATAACACAACCACGTTTAACACGAGAGCAGAGCCAACTGAAGTAGCAGTGGCTATGCGAGGAGTTAAGAGTAACCCGAAGCACAGTACTGTACAGTATTTCCGAGCATCGAGCCCGATTACATATTTCCGAACATATACGTATTCCCCCCCCCCCCCCTCTGTACGTATGCAGGACAGAGATGGATGCGGGTAATGGTTTGACCTTATAACAGCCAGTAGAGACATCTAAGGCTCGGCATTACTTGTAAAACGAATAAACATCGTTCTCGCCGTAATGCTTCCGCTATTAAGAGTTTCATTTTTATTTTTTATCTTCCGATGTTTAGCTCGGTTAACCCAGAGACTCGGTTGTTCGAGACTCGGATAATCGTGAGTCTACTATATATGAATTTTGTGAAGTCTTCGTTTTACATAAAATTATTGGAATAAAGAACAAGGCATATTTACTAAAGTTTATTTGATTATTTTTTATTGGCAACACAGTCCCACATGTCATAAAAACATTTAAAATTTTCACCTGGCAATATCCCATTCTATTACAAGTCTTAAATCAGATAAAGGGAATTTTGTAAAAAACTTTTCGTCTATTTTGTCTTAATGATGCGCAGGTAGGCTGGAGACCTGTCACTAAATATGATACTCCAACTGTTCGAGATATATAACAAAAGTAAGAAAAAACATTCCAATTTGAGATCTGGGAACGTCACATTCCACTACAAATATTTAAATCGGATAAAGGTAGTTCTGTAAGAAACATTTCGTCTATTTTGTCTTAATAAAGTTCAGATAGTAAATATTGGCGCGTACCAGAAATTTTAAAGATAAATTAAAATACAAAGCTAAGCGCAGCTAGTTGGCAACCGTAATTATTATTAAATATTATGAAGTTGAATTAAAATATAAATCTCGTGTAATTGGCTGGCAACCTTAATACTTTAAAGTCTCAAATTATATGTGAGAAAAAAATATATCATTTGGTAAGTAAAGATGCACGCTTCAGTTAAAACTGCAATTGGCCACACTCATTTGCAAGTCATTTCCAATGTCAAATTACTAGTTTGGGGGATGGCTAGGAAAAAACATTCCTGAGAGAATCAATACAAGGAACATTTTTAGTTCCAGCGCTGTCAATTAAAAGTTAGAAGTAATTTAGTTCGGGTTAAATATTATTCGCCTAATGCATCTCTAGAAATTCATTGCGATGAAGTAAGTCGGGCGAAATAAGAATGTAAGATCTTTTTATTGTAACTACAAGTTTTTAAGGGTTGTTACAAACTTGACGCTACATGACAGTAGAATTATTAGTAGAATGACATTTTACTCTTCAAACAAATAATTAAAATAATGTATTGGCAAACAAACTAAATGTTTCATTGAATTTGTAGAACTTAAATTGAATCGTTAATTTATGTCCCGATACGAGTGTGGTTTGACGGAAATCTAGCTTATGTAAGAAAACGCACGAATTTGATTTTTTTATCATTTATTTTTCAACATAGTCCCCTTTTAAGGCAATACACTTTTCAAGATGACTTTCCAATTTCTTCATCCCTTCAAAAAAGGAATTTTGCTTGAGCTCTTCAAAATAATGGGAAATTTCGGTCTTCACTTCATCGTTTATGCAAAACGACGTCTTCCAAGCCAGTTTTTTTTAAGGTTTGGGAACAGGAAACAATCGCAAGGGGCTAGATCGGTAGGTGATCGATCAATTGGTAGTCTAATTAGTTCAGTTTTTCCTGCAAGATGGCCGATGCGTCTGTGAGCGGGTATGATGGAAGAGAATTTTTTGCTGCACAAACCAGGGCGTTTGTCTTCAATTCGGATTTGTAACGGTCCCATAATGCTGCGCAGTAATTGACAGTTATGGTTTCACACTTTGCCAAGAATAATGCCCTTCGCATCTCAAAAAACAGTCGCCATCACCTTACCGACCGATCGGGTTGTCTTTGCCTTCTTTGGTGGACCTTCACCGCTTTTCCTCCACTGCTTTGACTGTTCCTTTGTCTACAGCGTGCAGTAATGAACCCACATTTAATCACAGTGACGTATCGACGAAGAAAATCCTTCGGATCACATTGTATCTTCGCCAAAAAACTTCTCCAAATCCGCCACACATGTGCGTTTTTGATCAATAGTGAGTAAACGCGGCACCCATCGCACGGATAGCTTTTTCATATCCAAATGTTTGTATGATGGCGTGTACGAGCTCACTTGATGTGTTTGCAGCCTCTGCTAGCTCACGGATTTTCATTCGATGGTTTGCCATAATCATATCATGGATTTTGTTGACGATTTCTGGTGTAGTGACGATATTAGCGGGCCCTGTGTGGTCATCATCAAAAACACTCGTATGAATACGAACAAATTCAGCTTTCCAAAATTTAACTATTGCTAGCGTCTGTGCAGACTCGTCATAAACAACACCCAGCTTGACTTTGATTTCTGCATTGATTTTCGATTTCTTGTAAAGGAACTTAATCACTGAACGATATTCGATTTTTCCCATTTTTCACAAAACCAGCTGTAAAAACCAAAGTAATTGTTCTTTTTGCTTCGAATTTTGACAGACGTAATGTGTTGGATGGCAGATGTCAAAACCAGTATGGCGGTCATTCTCACGTAACGCCACTTATCGAAGGCTAGATTTATATCAAACCACCCTCGCACAGCCATAAGATTAAATGTTCTTATACCTTTGAATTAAACCCCCAGTTACTACCCCAGTCGGAGTGTGACGATATGATAGACCTGTATACCAAATTTCATTAAAATCGGTTCAATAGATATTGTGTTACTTAATTTAAACACACATATTTACGCACATAGATATTTTTGAAGTCACTTTCTGAACTCAGATTTGTTATCATTATCAACATTCAATAAGTTTGGAAACCTTTATAATCGAATTTAAAAAAAAACCATAGATGAATGAAAATTTAAATAATTAAACAATAATATGTTAATTCAAATTAGAAATATTACTTCTCATAGGAAAGCTTTAAAATGAGATTGTGGATCATGTTGTTTAAAACGCTGTAAAAACGTTTTTGTTGCATCACGATTTTGATTTACAACTCTGATAAATTTCATTCTTTTATCTGATTATTTCAACAGTTGCTAAGCAAACAATTGCCATAAAATTTACATGAATAAAATTAGTGAGATTAGAATTGATACTCTTGATAAAGATACTAGAGAAATATTTAAACATCACATAAAAATTTCATATACCAATTGTGTGCTAACATTAAATATGCTGAACAATATTATGTTAATCTATTAATCCATACAACATAATTCATACACTAAAATAAAGGAAACGGAAAAAAGAATCATTTTCTTTTTTTATTCTAGAGACCCAATTATTTTATTATTATTATTTGAATAGGGTAACAGAGGACCAGGAAGCACCATATCCACCTTCTATTCATCTATATCTCCTTCCTCATAACTGTTTCCTTAATTATTTTCTCCATGATGCGTCTTCCCTCTATTCTTCTTCTTAGCCCTAGCATTTTGACAGACGCATGGGGCTCCTTCTATGTTACTGTTTGTAGAGCAGGCCTCATCGTTTCTCTCCACCTATTCCGATGTTCGGCGAGTCACAAGACTCGCAAGACTCGAGTCACAAGACTTAGAGCAAGCTACAAAGCTTGCTCTAAGTGTTTGTCAAGCAGCTTTTCGAGCAAGTCAATCCAGCATGTAGGGGATCTACCGCGATGACGACTTCCATTTGGTTTCCCCTGAACCATCAGCCGTTCCATATGTTTGCTGCGGGATATATGACCAAAGAATGACAAGATGTTTCCGTAGATTAGCGCGAAGAGTCGCTGTTACGGCTGAATTACGGAACGTGCAGCATGCGCCGCCAGCACCACATCTCAAACGCATCCACGCGATGCCGATCTCTTGCGTCTATTTTTCCGATGCATACACGTTCACCGGGAATACTAGAGTGTTAACCAATCTGATTTTGCTTTTCTTAGTTATTGATTTATCTCGCCAGACATAAATGAGCTGTGACATAGCATTACGACCCAACTGGATCCGTCTTCGTATTTCGGGCTCGCAATTGCCCTTATTATTTACAACGGCGGCCAGATATATAAATTGGCTCACCACTTCATAGTTCTTAATCTTCTTAATGTCTGGCTGATTGAGGGCTTCTCTCGACGATCAATAACCTTGGTTTTTTAGCGTTTATGTGTAAGTCGTATTCATATCTTATCCGCTCCAGTCTGATCATCAGCCCCTTGAGTTCATCCTGATTAGCCACTATAAGTGTCATCCGTGTAGCGCAAATTCGAGATTTTATTTCCTATCCTTACGCCCTCGGTTCAATCCTCTAAAACGAGTTGCATGATGAACTCGTTATAGGTGTTAAGTGACAAGGGTGACATTATGATGCACCTGGTACTTGCTACACCTCAATATGACAGCTCAACACGAGCCACCACACAAATAGCTATTTCAAAACTCCATCCTAACGGTGAAGACCTCCAACATGGAAACGATTAACTCTCCATCCAGCCTCGCGGTGTCCTTGGTGTGTAGCCTATAAATCACAAACACATTCTAGCACCATTTTGAGGGTCAAAATTGATACTCGTACCTGATCCGGGCGTCACCAAATATTGGTGCCTAAAAATCTCTGACATATTCCATCCCATTATAACTCAAATTATTTTTCGCTCACAAAGACATTTTATACTTGGAAACTTAAATTAGTGAGAGTCAATAAATTGGCCACTATATGACACTAATTATCAAATGAGAGTCCCAGGAGAGTCCCAGGAGGAGAAAATCCCATAGAATCAATGGTTCTTACGTAATCCATTGACCAATAAGATAATTCGAAATTTAAACGTTTCTGTCAGGAGGTACGACAATTCCCCACTTGCAATTTTCCCTCCAACTAAAATTTCAATAGTACCAATATTACGTCACCAGTTCCTACGATTATATAGTCTGAACACTTTAACTCTATTAACGAGGTGGTCTGCACACAGTGACATGTTACCGGAAAATGCGAAACAGTTCCGCGATTTTCGGGCAGTTATTTCAAGCTCAAAATCCACTTAATCAGAGTACTCTGCTACAAGTATTCTACATCTTACTAGTGTCAAGAGCATTACTCTGACTATTACAAACTATTATCACCCTTATATAACCAAATACAATCCTTATAATAAACGGCTAATATCGACTAGCGCCCAAGGATATAATCCTGCGCCATCTGTAGCATAGAATTCACACTACGGTTGTCTAAAGAATTTGTGCTAAAGATACCGCTCTGTACAGGTCATGTGAGCAACACATATGACTTCAAAATTACGTTTCTGTCAAATGTTTTGACACATAATAATATTCCTTGGAAATAAATAAAAATATACCAAGTAGGTTGTCATAATTCACAATTAGTTCCCTGTTATTAATAGACAAACTGCAAAATATAATTTCATAAATTTTATAAGACAACTTTAACATTCAGCTTCCGTAACATATGCGCCAGACGGGCTTAACACAACTACTATATCTCGAGATACCGGATTCTAATCAGCCCACCCTGGCCTGTTCCCAAATCGTTCTAAAATTATAACTGTAGCATAAATAGCTTGGTGGTTTTACATTTGTCATTTGAAAATTCAAGATGGCGGATGACAGTTTATTTATGGTAGGTGGTTTGTGACATGGTACTGAGATTCGTTTTTTTTTTTAGATTGGCGAGTAAATTTGAATTTTTTGATTTTTAATCTTTGAATTAAGGGACTGGACGAAGACTGGTGGGGCTGATATAGAGTCTGATTAGTGGAGCTGGGGATTCCTTCGAGGGCTGTACCGGGGCCTGTGTGGTGAAATCTGCTCTCAACCTTATCGTACTCTGCAGTGGGGCGGTGGATGCCTTCGAGAGCTGCGCGGCGGCATGTGGCGGGGGACTCTGCTTTGTTTCGGAGGCTGGGTCCTGGCTCTAAGTGGGGGGGGGGGGCGGGGGCGTTTGGATTTGGGGTTATTTTACTAGATATTTTCCACTGTCAATAGTTGGTAATGTAGACTCCTATATTATTATTGGTTGTTTATTTTTTAACGAATCGCTTCAAACATTCATCCTGAGCCACTGTCTAATACTACGCTCACTGACCCACTGCCTAATACTAAATCATATGTATCAGGTAGTTCAACCGGTAGTTTTTTTCAAATAAAAAATAGCAGTTACACTCTTTAGGAGTATGCATAGGCTGTTTTAAATAATATCCAGGACAAAAGCCAGGATTGGCTTTTGTGCTTGGAGTTGAAGGGAGTATTTCCACTTATTTGGGAAATAATCTATTTGAGAATTAGGAAATAACGAAAACAACTACTTTATAATTTATTTTAAGTCATTTAGTATACAACAATATAAATAAATAACACAATCAGTAAAATGACTAATAAAAATCCAGAATAATAAAACAGATAAACTCAATCGAATAATAAAACCCGCTCCTTATATAGTAATCGTATGCTTGCTTGCTAGTCAGTTTAAAATTAAATTAAGTTTATCGTCATCAAGAAGAAAGAAGACACCGTCCGTGGGTGCATATCATTATATATATTCTTATAGAAGTTCGTTTTGTTTACCTTCAACTTCAGTGTGCTACTTTATTTATTCTTTGTTCATTATTTTCAATTAGTTTTAATTTTGTTGTATGGAATAAATATGAAGGTTAAGTGTATTACTTTAATAAATTATTAAAGTAGGTGCATATCATTGAGAAAGACATCGATTAATAGTGCGCATGGGCTCTCAACATTGTAAATTATCAATTTTACTCATCCAGAAAAAAGTTTGAAGGTGAGGATCATCTCAAAATTAAGTAGTAACACATCTCACTACATCATTAAAAGAACGCAGAAAGGAAGCTAGATTGAAATTATTCGCTAGAGTCATAAATGAATATACCCCTACCAAGCTGATGGGTGTCTACGTTGATAGTCACTTGAAATGATCTGCACCTTATGAAAACTGATATAACTCAAATGCAAAGTGTTGCTACTCTCTAAGAGTTGCCTCTTTTCACGTAATATTTCAATTCTTAAATTTGCATTCCCGTATGTCTTATGGAATAATTTTCTGGGGCAGTGAACGAGATTATCAAATGCACAGAATTTTTATTCTACATAAAAGGATTCTATTGTTATATTAACTGTAGGGATAAATGCAAACCGATTTTCAGAGAACACAAACTTTTGAGCCTTTATAGTACGTATATTTTTTCTGTTCTCTGTTTTGTTTCTCCTTCTTTGCCTTGGAGGGAAGTCGTGCATCCAATTATCCCGCTTGCCATAAAGATTTGCTTTTATTGTTGAAGCATAATTTTCATTGCTTTTATTGTTGAAGCTTTGTTGAAACTCGTCCTCTACGCTGGATGCACATTATTTAATCTTATGTCTATTGTTATGAGCCAAAAAATGAGCCAGCTATGGAGGAAATCACTAGGACACTGAAAGCGACATGTGATTTAACGCCTTTAGATTATTTTTTTTTAGTTATGTGAAATCTTTGATTATTATTTCTTTTACTTTTCAAAATTTTTTTTTCCAAAACCTAACTTGCCAGATTAAATTTGTTTTCATTATTATAATTACAACTATAAAAGAAACGAGAATCGGACATAATTTCTAAAGAAAAATAGAAAAAAATGAAAATTTGTTGTCTTCATACAATAAATCAAGAGTTTTTTTGTAATTAACAATTAAACTTTTAAGACAAATATTTAGTTAAGTGACAAATGAATTTTAGAAAACATACTAATAAATGTTAACAAGACTTTTCGTGTTAGGAAAATTTGAAATTTATTTTCCAAACACATCATGTAATAAAAGATAAAGTTATTAACATTTTTATGTAAAACCCTAATATATAAATTGGGTTGTTATTTTTAATAATTTTAAAATGATGCCCAATGCAAACAATAAGTTTGAGTTATAAACAAACGCATCAGATTTAACATGTTATTACAATTAAATGAAATTTCCAAAACATGTCGATAAATAGACAAAAAATAATTATGTCTTGATGCAAAGAAAATCGCTTCGAAGAAACGGAAACGTTTTATATATAAATATATATATATATATATATATATATATATATATTGAAAATTGGATTCT
>WYDF02021526.1:0-13174 GCA_009867245.2 Adranes taylori | reverse complement strand
AGTATACGCTTAATATTATGAGCAAGAAGAAAAACAATCCGGAAGTAAAAACATACCGGGATTACAGAGATCTTGATTTTAATCAGCTTACGGCTGACCTGAGCGCTATTCCTTGTAATATAATCTATGATCTGAATAACGCTGATGCTAAAGTTAGTTTTATTAATCAGAATCTCTATTTTAGTGGATCTACATGTGCCGGAAAAATAACACGTATTACTAAACCATATGCACCTTGGCTAACCGCGAATGTTAAGTTGTTAATGCTCGAGAGAAACCAAGCTTTAAAGAAGTTAAAAAGTATAAGTTACCTCAACTCTGGCAAGCTTATAAAAATTTAAGGAATTTAACGACTTTTACTATCCGCCAGGAGAAAAAAAGCATACTATGAATAAAATGCCAGATCGTCTACAAGCGTCTGGAAAACCGTTAGGAATATAAAAGTCATTGAGCGTAAATAAAGAGTTTTAGCAGTGCTTATGAGTTATCCTATTCAAATTAATTCCTACTTCGTCAATTCGGTTCCAAAATAGTGGTTTCTGAGTTTAAGCAATTTTACAGTAATAATAAAAAATACCCCAACATCTCAGAACTTCAATGTTCTGGTACTTTGTCAAATATTATTGACGATATTATATCCGCCACTGATAAAATAAATTCTGTGTTAATTCTACTGGATTTCTCAAAGGTTTTTGATTCTGTAAATCACAATATTCTATTGAGTGTATTGCACTTTATTGGTCTTAGTGAATCATCAGTAGAGTTTTTTAAATCTTATTTAGTCTATAGATGTCAAACGGTACAAATAGGTAATAGTTTGTCTGAACAGCTGTGTCTGAAATCAGGAATTTCGCAAGGGTCAATTCTGGGTCCAATATTATATACTATTTATACTAGCAACCTAGGTAATTTTCTATTCTAAAAGTAAATATCGCCAATTATTAACATCTCAAGTAAACCTGATAATGCGAGGCATGTATTGCCATTAGCGAACGAGGCTAAAAGCTTAGGATTAGTAATATACAAGGATTTATGCTTTAAAACCTATGTAAATAAATGTTGCCAAAAAGCAATCTATATATTAAAATTACTTTATAACGCTAGAGATTTTTTGAGCGAGCAAACGAAATTAATGTGGTCAGTCACTTGTACTTTCAATATTCAATTATTCCGATGTAGTATATGGTCTGTGTCTTGATACAAATTACGAATATAAAATTCAGAAAATACAAACTGGTGTATAAGATATGTATATGGGCTTCGTAAATTTGATCATGTAAGCCAAAAAAGAAGGGATGCTGACTGGTCCACAATGAAAGTGGTATGAATTCATCATGAACTGATTTTCTACTACAAAATGATGCTAAATAAATCTCAGCAATTTTATTCAATAAAATTAGCTATAGACATGAGTCCACAATCTAAATATTAGATTTAAAGGCACCATCACGCCGCCTGTACATAGGACATCAATATTTCGGCGATCATATTCCTATAATATTGCCAAGAAATGGTACTCTTTACCAAATAGCTGTAAAACCTTATCTCTATCACTCTTTAGTCGGCGTACTGGACTTACGAGAGATAAATGTAAATGTTAATCGATGATTCTGTGACCTTGGGTCGGTAGTTTTTTGTATAAGGCTTCACTTCTGTTTCCTATTGTCTGCAGCTTCACGCACTGTATGCACGCGAGCACTACGTCAATGTTTAATTTTATGGATGGATGTGGATATAAAAACTTTAGTGTTGAAACAATGATACAATGAATTGATTAATGAGTTTCTAATATACGTGGGATTGTTTACAATGATTCGCTATCTGAAGGCCTACCTATAGCAACATGGGTTAAGCCATGTAGTACCTAAAACGTGACTTTTTTTGCGTTTTGTCTGTCTTAAAAATGTGTTATAATCAATTTAATCATCATGGTTTGTGGCCATTTCATGACTAATGTTTTCACTTTATTTTGTTTCCAGAAACCGTTTCTATTTAAATCTTGAACCGTAAGAACATGTTCGGTTTCAATTTCTGGTTTATATTATTAGTATTATTGTCACAATGAATAAGCGGCTAAGGCCGATGAGATCATTGTTTTAATATCTATGTTTATACGTTAAAATTTTTTTTTTTTGTTTTCACGTATTTTATTAATTTCAGTGCTACGCCGATATTGGAATATTGTAAACAAAAGTGCAATTTTAGTAACGTCATACAAGAAAACTATGTGGATTATTGTAAAGATAATGAAACTGTTAATGATGTTGAAGTTAGTTATGCAGATTTAGTGCAAGAATATGCACAAGTTATTAGTGGGACACGTGAATTAGTTACTCATCAAAACAGTGAAAATAATAAATCTAGTCAAATATGTCTCCTACAATTTTATAAGCAGGATGATCTCGATTTAGAAAAATTACGAAATTCACAAAATGTAATAATACGATTATGTACCGATGATAAAGATAATTTCAAAATAGTATTATCAGATTCTAGTCAAGAAATGTTAGATGCTTCGTCATCTTCGAATGAAGCGAATCACAAACATGGCATAATTTCAATGGAGTATATAGTTAAATGGACATCGCAATTAGTTTTAGCTTTAGAACATCTGCATATGAATGGAATTATGTGCTGGTAAGTGTATAATTTATTTAAAATATAAAATAAATATTCATTTAGAGTTTATTCATAAATTGTATGCATTTAATTTATGGACACCTTATTTAAATTTTACAATTTGGATTTTGGAATTAGAGCACTAGAAAATTAGAAGGTTGTAATTCTTCTGGAATTATTTGTCATGAAGGAATATTGAAGAACTAGTAATTTTTATACAAGGTTATTTTGGTTGGTATGTTCTATCTGCAGCGTTCGTATTTCGTCTTCCCAACCCCAATCAGCAGGTTCCGTTAGGGCATGAATCTTTGTACATTATCTCTACCCATTAATGATGTTTTCAGTCGTCCTCTTTTCTTCTTTCAAATGATATCTAATTTCTTTTTAGTTTGGGTAGTAACAGTTCGCTTAATTTTTCATGATCATAGCATTGTTGCTTCCATTTCATTCTTTTTAGCATAGTATCAGTCTTTCTATCTCTAATGATGGAGAATTGATCTTCGTTACTCAATCGGTTGGTATCTTCTCTAATTTAGACTTTATAGCTAGCTCATTACAAACACATGAAGACAACTATTTCCTCTAGATCTGAATCAGCAACAAAAACCAATATTCTCTAGACCTACCCATCCATAAGCGATTTCCACTACAAGGACAACTTTCTAATCATAATTTCAATTGTCACATCTCTCATTCATAAAAGACCACATTTCTAAATACGACGTTGAAGATCAATCGTTTATTTTATTTTTTGGGAATTCGATTAGAATTGAGTTTAAAAACAAACTGTCAATTCTCCTTATGTATGGTTATTGGTCTCTATTTTTGTTCGTCGAATATAGTTATTCATCGGTGGTTGTTATTATTTCTTCAACATTAAGATGATCGTCATCTTTAGTTCATTTTACAGACACATATTTTGTTTTATTGCGATTTACTGAGAGACCTTACTTTTCATAATCTGTAAACAAACTTTTTTATAGACTCTTAATCCTCCTGATCATGAGCAGCTACAATATGATCTCTCTCTCTCTCTCTAACGGGGAATCTATAAAGTTGTGTCGTAATTTTACTGTAGCCACTGCTCTTGTACACTGTAAAGCAAGAAAGGAACAGACAATGTCCTTCTCTCAGATCTTTCGCGCTGTCTGAGAAGTTGCTTTTTAATTCAATCCTTGTAGGTTGGTGATATTATTTTTTATTTCTGTTATTATGATACTGTTTTATAACAGAGCTCTCTATTGTCGTAATAGGTTCGAGCGTTGACCTGGGCTTATGTTTACTTATCTCTTGATCGCGTGTAATTGACCCTAGTTAATTTGTGTCCGACTTCAATTTAACGTGAAATCATTTATACGATCTTAATATAAAATTGAAAAAAAAATTAGACTCATGTTGAGTAGACTTCAGAGCAGACTTACAGACTTGAACTAGGATTCTAAAGAAAGTTTTGTTTTAGAGGTTTATGACTTCTAGCAACGCCACTAGCACAGCTATCAACGCCACTAACTTGAACACATTTTGTAAAGATAATTCAAAGTTGTTGTTTTCTATTTGCTATTCAAATCAAATATTTAAATAAAAAAACTATTTATTTACTGTATTTACTATTCAAAGCACAGATGTGGGGATCGTACATTTAAATATAAATTTAAAAGAAAAAAAGGTTCAAGTTATCTACAAACATTTTTTGTAGTTATATTTTGTTTTAGAGCTTTAGAAGGTCTACCTTCGCCACTGACTTCAACTTAGGTTACAAAAATAATTCAAATATGGTGTCTTCTTATTTAAAATTGAAAGTCGTACATTCGAAATTAATAGATAATGTATTATTTTTCAATATACGATAATAAAAATCTATTGATTTCAGATAATAAATTCATTTCAGTGACCTACACCTTAGAAATCTACTTATAAATGAAAATGAAGACTTGGTTTTGACTTAGATGTATAAGCTAACTGATGATAATACGTTTAATCAAGCATCGCAATTGAATTTAACCTCGGAAGCCAATAATAATACATCAATTACATGTAGCATGAATTGGTGGTCTTTTGGAGTAATTTTATATGAACTCTTGACAGGAGCTGTAAGCATAATTTTAATTTAAGTATTTTACTGTTCATTATGAGCGAACAGCTTAAATACATAGGTGTTTATTTGTAGACCACTTTACACCTGTGATTTGCTTTTATTGTATAAATTCAAAAAAATCTCAAAAAATGTTTTAATTACACTTCAACTCTTGTAATCCATTATTTCATCAAATAAAATTTACATAAAATGATTCCTGATTACACAAATTCCTCTAATTTTTATTTTCTAGAACAATACAAAATAATCTCAAAAAATAGGTTTAAATTACATTTCAACTCTTGTAATCCATAATTTCATGACATAAAATATACATAAAATGATTCCTGATTACACAAATTCCCCGAATTTTTATTTTCTAGTACTTCTAGGTACTCTTTTACAAACAAAAAATCATTTATTTATTATTTTCTAAAATATTCCCTTTTGTATTTTTGCATCCATGAAAACCAGCTCCAGTTGAGTGGAAATATCTCCAGTAAGTCCAAAAATTTTGAATATAATCTTTTTGCCTCGTAAACTATTTTCGCGAACAACTCTTCGTTTGGAGCCGATTTAGTTCAAAGACTCAAATTGCCAATTGTTTTGCGATCGTAGTACTATACCCATGTTTCATTACCTGTACTGATATAGCACAGCAAATGAGACGCTCTATTGCCAAATCGAACTTGTGTAGCCCATGTGCATTACTTCACACGGTTTTTTGTTTGGACCTGTAGTCAAATTGTGGAAAATATATTAAGAAAAAGGCTTGTGCATCATCAAATCTTTCTAAAAATCGTGTTACTTGCTTTCGCATCAACCTTTAAAGTTTTGAATTTTTCTGACAATAACATGCCGTCATGTTCCGAACAAGATAAATATTCTTTACATATACTTTTTTTATGTTTTAAGGACAGACAAACATTTATTTTACAGAATTATAATTTTCATATTTTATGGACCAATTTCTTACGCACATAAATTACGACATTATTTTTGACATTATTGTTGATTCAATCTATGACGGATACAATATTATTAAACATCACAAACTTAACATCATTCACTTGAATATTCGTAGCTTAAAAACCACTTTGACGAAATAAGTGAACACTTTGATCTTCTTAGATCAATTCAATTATTGCTTTGACGTGATTATTTTATCTGAAACAGGAAATTGTTAAAATACTTGAACATTAAGGGATACGATTTATATTTTGATAATAGTGCACATAACAAAAATTATGGGTCGGCAATTTATGTCAACATTAACCTAAAATACTCAAAATAACCGCAATTAATAACTTCTCCTTCTTGAGAGCATTAATTGATATAGACAATATGTCAATATCAATTAATGCTCTCAAGATCAATTAATGCTCGCAATAAATTCGATATATAGACCACATCAACTAATGTCAAATGCTTTATTTCAATACTAGACATTACTTAAAATCGTATTGTGTAGAACATTTTGAGATCTTTGTAGGTGACATAAATATAGATATCTCTAATAGAACTAACGCAAAAACAGCGGATTATTTGAATATCCTAGATTTGTAGGGATTGAAAACGTGTGTAAGTGGTTATACCAGAGAAGAAAAATTATCAAAATCTTGTATTGATCACTTCTTTGTATTGATCACTTTATCAAATCAAAGTTAAGGAATGAAAATGTATGTCCGATTATAGTACGCAATAAATAACAGACCATTACCCAATAATATTAAGCTTAGTGCTCGAAAATGTTCTCAAAAGTTCTCCACGTCAAAAATTAGTTCGTAGCGATATTAATTATGAAACCTTAGAGGACCAAATACACATCTTTGGAATGACCTGTATAATATATCGACCATTGAAGAACAAGTGAATAACTTCTGTGAGAAAATATCTGAAGAAGTATCAGACTCAACATGATTAAAAAATACATGATATCGGTATCATAAACTCAATTAAACAAAATTTTTTATAAAACCCTTAAAAGAAATCCCCTAACATATCTTTAAATAGAGAATACAAAGAATATAACACTAAATTATCAAAACCAATAAAAACCACTAAATCCAATTGTTATCAAAAGATAATAAAAGAAAACGTATCCTAAAAAATTATGGCAATGCGCTAAGGATTTTGTTAATATCCATAAGTCAACTAATACAATCTCGCAAATCAGAGATATTAATACCTCGGAAATTGCGAATCTATTTAATCAACACTATATAAATATGCTGATGACATAAAAACAAATAATAGTCTATTGGAAAATTGTACGAATCTATCGACTTCCAATAGCATTAACCAATCGTTATTCCTAAACCCTGTGCTTGAAAAAGAGGTACTAACTGAAATAAGAAAACTAAAAATAACACAAGCTGGTAATGACCTATTAACAAGTAAAATATTGAAATGTATAGTTCAATCAATTACTAAACCTTTGTCTCACATTTTGAACAAGTGTATTGGAATTGGGTAGTACCCTAAGCAATTCAAAGTAGCAATAGTTAAACCTCTATATAAGTCGGGTGATAAAGAAATAATACTCAATTATAGACCAATTTCCTTAATATCTAATTAATCCAAAATATTTGAAAAACTGATAAAAATGCAGTTATCATTTTTGGAAAACATAACATTTTAAATAAAAATCAATTCGGATTTAGGGAATCAAAAAGTACAGAAGACGCAATGACATACTTAACTGGTAAAATATATCATTGTTTGGATACATCAAAACCATCTTTAGCCTTATGTTTGGATTTGGCTAAGGCCTTTGATACAGTAGACTACAAAAAACTGTGTGAAAAATTATATAATATGGGAATCAGGCCTACCATACCAACAGGCAACAGGTTGTAGACGTGAACGGAGTTAAGAGTGAACCTCTAAAAGTTACTTATGGTGTTCCTCAAGGCACAGTATTAGGTCCTATCTTATTTATATTAACGATGTTAAAATGGATTTGATGTTAAAATGGAAACAGATATAATGTGTTATGCTGATGACACAGTTTTGTTTATACAGGGCAGCAACTGGCAAAATGCTTTAGTCAAGGCACAACATTGCATCTCTTCAATAAAATTTTGGTTAGACAAAAATTCGCTATTTCTGAACGTCGCTAAAAGTAAATTTGTCATGTTTTCATCCGAAAAAAGTGGATTACCTAATATTAATTCGTTAAAGTACATAACTCTGCTTGTATTACAAATAAATGTCAGTGTATAACCCTAATAGAACGTCAAGAATATTATAAATATTTGACACGGTGTAAACAGTCGCAATATGTATCACACTCTGTACGCTGTATGTCTTACATGTTCAAAAGACTTAAATACGTACTTACAACAAATCTGCTAAGAACAGTGTACTTCGCTTTATTGCAATCAATTCTCACATATGGTATCAGTATGGGGAGGTTGTACACGAACACATCAAGAGAGTAGAAGTAGCCCAAAAATTGATAATTAAGATCATCTACAATAAACGATATAGGTATTCATCTAGAGACTTGTTTGTGGAAACAGAACTCTTAAGTCTTAAACAGTTATACATATTATCGATATTCAAATTTTACAACAGGCACAAAACATCTTTAACTCTCTTAACTTTTAGTGAACTTTTAGTTATGATACTAGAAATAAAGGGAATGCCCAAACTTTGCACATGAGCAAGACTATTGGACAGAAATTTTTCTTTTACCATATACTAATCTTATTCAAGCTTCTACCTGATTGGATGAAAATAACATCCGTCTCAAATAAGACTTCATATTGTACTCTCACTACATATTGTAAAAATGAATTAGAGAAGCAGAACTTGAATCAATCATCTGAACTTAACTAAATTGTATATTTTACATGATATATTCACAAAATCCTCTTTTATTCCTAGCATTTTCCTACAAGTTAATTACTTCCACTATCACTATTACTACATAAACATTACAATATTGTTAATTAACATATTCAAAATCTCATAAATAAATGCTGATTTAATTATGCGCCAATAATCACTATCTATTTAAATAAATGTCAAAGAAATATCATGTTTGGTCACATACAAACTTTAAAACAGTTTTTGTGACTACCAACTAATATATCATATTTCAGTTTATACAGATTTTGTATATCTTATTTTCTATTTTTTTATGTATTTACTTTTATTACGTACAAACTTTTATTGTACTGTGTTATATAAATAAATAAATAAAATGAATTATGACATAATGTATTGGGGAATATCACCGTTAAGCCATCTGGTACTACTGATTCCAAGGAGAGCGATTCGCCTCATCTATGCACTTGCGGCGTACAACCTTGCAATGTACAGGTTTGATAATAAGGAAGACTATCGAAAATAGACACATGAACGCATACGTCACTAGACACGGCCAGAAAATGTCCATACCTATGCACATAACTACAGCATTTGAACATAGTCCTCACTTTCTTGCCATAAAAATTCATAGAAGCATCCCAGAGAATATTAGACTTGAACAGAATAGAGCGAAATTCAAACAAAACGTAAAGCAGTGACTGATTGATAAGTGCCCTTACAGCGTATCGAAGATATACATGAAGTTTTAGATTACATAGAAGTTTTATATCATAGTCGAGCTGCTCTACTTTTTTATGGTGGTTCTGGTTACCGTTTATTTTTAATTTTGCTCGCTAATTTAATATTTAAATTTTAATTACCTCATTCTTGACTATTCCGCTTTCTAAATGCAAATGTAATTTATATATGAGATTATAATGGAAACTTATTATTAATATTATTATATGAGAAAAGAAATGAGCATAAATTTTTATTTTAAGCCTTTTAACGAAACAGCCTTTAGAAGAATATTAAATTCTGAAAATTGGCATGAACTTCAGTACATTTCATGTGAAGGCAGGTCTTTACTTAAGCAAGTAAGTTATTAATGCGTTATTATAATTATTACAGTACCTATAGTATGTTCGTATTTAATATAGGCATTTAGTGTTGCAAGTCGGGAAAGGTACCGCTTATTAACCCCTGAAGTAAAATAATATATGATAAATTTCTCGTCCTAAATTATCGGCAATGAATCCAAAATATTTTCATTGGTTTTGCATACTTTTGATATTTACTGTCTATTCGAAATATTGCACTTTTCGAAAATAAACTTGGGTTTCTTTTAACTCTGTACGCTCCATTTCCTTTATCTGTTTTGTTGCACAGGTGACATACCCTGCAATATATGTCCGTTCTTTGTTACTTTGCATCATATTTCATTATGGGTTTTGCATTTCTGCCCATATTTTGAACTCAAAATGCGGATTTTTTCTTGTTCTATCCTTCCTTTGTAGTGCTCGCACTCTAGGCAATGTCTGCACATTGCACAGATTATCAAGTTCAATATTTTACGTACTAACTAAACAGACTTGAATTTTTATTGCATACTAAGTGAAAAGGCATATAATGTCTACAAGTTTGTAAGAAAAAGAACGAACAAATTGTTCCACTGTTCAATGTCATGATACAGAAGTAATCTCATCTGACTGGTTGAAATCAACATTCATCCCTATTCCCAAGAAATCAAATATAGAAGAGTATCATTTTAAATTTTATTAGTGTCATACCAAGATCATTTCGATTCAAATGCCGCACTGAGAATTTGCGTGTATTATGTTAGATTATGATCGCTTGGATATTAAATGTACAGCATACACCAACATTTGTCTCTTTTTAGTGTATGAAGGGTGAGATGGTGGATGGGTATGCGATGTTTTTTTTTATTAATTTTTAATTAATTACAGCTTTTAATTCGTCATCCACATCGACGATATAATAGTACTGAAATAAGGTTTGAGGATATAAAGTCTCATCCATTTTCCCGATGCGTTCCGTGGGAAAACTTATCTAAAAAATTACATTAGTAATATATTGTTTTATACAGTATTCGTTACTTATATTTGTTATGTATTTTTAAGTATAATAAATATTTTTTACATATATAGATACTTTTATACATGAATGAAGGTTTATTTATGCATATTGTTAAAAATAAATCTTTGAAATATATTTATTTTCCTTAAATCGAATTTATAATTTCAATCAGCTGTCAATGTTAGCATTGATTGCAAAATTAAGTTTTATTTAAATGTAGTCCCTTAGCGTATTTGAGGAAGAGTAATTGGCTGATATATAGTCTTTCCCAAGCCCAATATTCAAGAATGTGATTTGATTTACGCTTTTGGAATATGTGTCTTCTACATCTTCCAACATTTTAACAGATTCTCCAAACTTTTATTCCCACACATGTCATTTTTTCGGTTAGAATCTTTGCTTTATTTATAAGTATTCAACAACCCATACATGACTAGCATAGTTTTCGTTTCAAAATGACAAAGCAGTCAAAATGACAAATTGAATGCTTTACATACAGATACATGCTTAGATAACGCACCTAAAATTGTCGATTTGAGTTTAGGGAACATCGAAACGTGGGCATAAGACAATCTATTTTTTTCATGATTATACATTGATTACTGTTACGATACAGAATAAATGAGATTTTTTAAATATGCACTTGGAAAAATCTGAAAAATCGCTTCACACGTGAGATTTTTCAAACCTAGTAGTTGACTGAGCAAAATTAGAAAATATTGCCTAGCGCAGAGGTTGGTAGGTTGAATATGACTTCTAGGATCTATCTCAGTGATAAAATATTATTAGCCAAATTAATATATTAAGGAAAAAGCGGACATACAATAATAATAATCAAAAATCATCTCCTATAGCATTTTGTAAATCATCCATAAACTTTTTATAGATGTACATAACCTTGCAAACAAATGCTTCAAAGTGAAATATATCCTTATTACCATGCTTCATTTGGTGTTCGTAAAATGCAGCCAACTCAACAATTTGTGTTTTTAATGCCATATCGCAATTCTTCAATAATTCTTCTAGCAATGTTCTAAGAATGATTGCACTTGGAATGGCATGCGTAATTAATTCATACAAATTGTTACGAACTTCGGAAATGCAAGCAATAGTCTGTTCTTGAGTAATTCGTTTGGCCATTTGGACTATAAAAATATACCAATCAGGTTCAGATACATTTTGATCAGGATCAAATGGATATTTTTCAACTCTGCATGCTTCACACATCAATAGAGCTCTACGTAAATTTCTACCAGATTTTTCAGCTATTTTCTCAGCTAGTTCCATTGGTAGTAATAAGGATTCTTTTTTACAAGTTTTCATTAATACTGAAATTACTTCATCCTTTGTAGGTGCTGGTACTCTTATAGCCAGGCATCTGCTCTTAATAGCTGGAGTAACTCTTGATGTAGAATTTGCAATTAAAATTAGCCTACAATTTGTAATATATTTTTCCATAGTACGACGCAAAGCATGTTGTGCGTCTCTTGTTAAATCATCTATATCTGTAAGAACTACAACTTTAAATGACCGTTGACCACCTACATCAATCTGTTGATTCTGAGCAACATTTTTAATAAGTTCCATAACGACTATCCTATCATAAATACCAGCATCAGATGGATTTATTTCAATATGGTAATTGCTACTTACTGTCATAATTTCAAACTTCTTGTTAGATGGTGTAGTGAAATTCATATGTTCCATTCTAAGCCGTTCAACACCAGATCCAAATAATTCTTTTAAAATGCACATAATTCGCGTTTTCTTCCCAGAACCTGAAGGGCCATAGACAAGGAGATGTGGAAAATCACCTTCTTGAACAAGATTTTTAAGATTACTTCCTTGATTCAAGTGAAAATCTAATTTTTTAAAATCTCTTGGTCGATGTTTATCAGCCCATAAGCTCATTTTCTATAAATTTCTTATAAGGTAAAACTGTTACACTAATATATAAATAACTTGTTCCCGCCGTAAACATTAAATATTTCGTAGGTTATAAACATGATAAATATTGAAAGGATACTATTATAAAGTTACATCTGCATACAAGCACATTATCTTGAGAATTTTAATTTAAACTACAATCACCATGGCGCTATCGGCACCATACCGTGTTTCGAATGCAAAAGGTTATGTTTAATTTAATATATATTTCATACTTCTTATATTATTAATATTAATTTCCAACGGCAATTGGCTTCATTTCGATTTTGGTCGTCATAATTAATATAGATATTGATTTATATTTTTATAACATATTTTACATATAATTTGTATTCATAATAGATAGCTAAGAACATTCAGATGAGTAAATTTGGATCGATTTATATATTAGCATACTCTGAAATTAACAGAATTTATTCCACAGGTGTGATTCCCCGGGAGTGGCTAATGTCAAAGTTCATTCCGATCCCGAAAAAGGCTAGCGCAAAGAAATGCGTTGAATATAGACTTATAAGCTTAATGAGTCATCTCCTCTAGTTGTTCTTCAAAATCATCCATACGAGGATATTTAAGAAATGCGAGCAGGATATCAGCCAGTCACAGTTTGGGTTTCGAGAGGGA
>WYDF02021515.1:0-13175 GCA_009867245.2 Adranes taylori | reverse complement strand
GCATTCTATCTAGTTCTTCAATTTCACTACATTTCCCTGCTAGCCATTCTTCCTTTGCAGCTTTGCTTTTCCTCTTAATATATATATATATATATATATATATACTAGATGATAACCCGTCGTAAAACGACTATCCATTACCAGGTCATACTTAATTTAAATGTAATTACAACATTTGACATATTAAATGGCACAAGAAAAATCACAATGAACATAAATAAAAATAATAAATTATTAAAAATAATAAATTCGCTTTTAATTATATATGTGAAATCAAAACCGTTCCAGATAGACGGACAGACAGACGGACAGACAAAGCTAGACGTTTATATATATTTTTTTATATATGAAATAAAAAGCATTCCAGACAGACGGACAGACAGAAGCCATCCTTCCGGGAGAGGGAGGTAATGGCACATCACCTGGGGCTGTAAACGGTAACGGTGAGCCGTGAGGTGTTATCGGTACTACCCTCTGATTTGGACGTGTGACAGGATCAGAATCGTTGATTAGCGACCGCGGGGTGCGTGGGCAGCGCTGTTTGATAGGTCTCTTAGATGTTCTGTCGTCTTCACCTCTACTCATTTGATAAGCCAGACGTTTCGCGTCCCTCTTCTTCTGCTTCCGGTCTCCTCGTTTTCTCATTGAATGACGAAGAAATAAGGGAAGTGGTGTAAAATAGTTTTATGAGTGAAAATAAAAGAATTAAAGATGAGATGATGGAGATGACGATGAGAGAGTGAAATATTCTGCAGAAAAGTTTAATAATGTAGTTTTTATGTAGTTATTTCGATGTATAGAACTTTGATAATTGCTGCTTGAATTTAATGTAAATAAAATAAGCGTTTTCGTTGGTGGTGCTTACTAGGATATGTGCAGATTCACAAGTGCGACTCATGCTTACTCTAGACGAATAAGCTTCGCTACCTAATGGAGAATTCAGCCAGTTAAAGTGTGCGACTACACTCACTCAACATCAACTAGCGTCAGACCCAAAATGCGCCTGAGGAAAGCTAGCTTGATGGGCTCCTTTTATGCGAATTTTTTGGAAAGGAAACTGCTCCTGATGACACGGTTGAGCAGTGGTGTGCTGCCTGAGTCGATGGCGCCCGACAGCGTCTACCACAAAAGGGCGGAGTTCCTCTGCTACAAAATTTTTAGGAAAGTTATACTTTCGACCAATAAAAATTTTCTTCTTGTTGCATTAAGAATATTTAAGGATCAAAGTTGCATTATTTTGTTGACGTTTATCCAGTGAAGTGTAAGTAGTTGCGGTGTCTAAATGGTGGTGGGTAAAACCAGCGGTGGAAATAGTGGCTTGATCGGGTCAAAATCTCAAAGTATCGTTTAGAAAACTCATCCGTCAAAATATGTTAAACTAACATTCAATCAGATATGTTGAAAGCCAAAAGGTTAAAATGCTAATCTGTCATTGAGAAAAAGTGGTGCGTCAAATACTAAATGATTCTCGTCGAAAAATATTCGCCGACAAAGAAAGCCGTTGTTTTAAAATGATAAAAAAAAACTTGCCATCGTAGAAGGAATACGTAAAATTGTAAATCTTAAAACATATGACAATGCACCTACAGTAGATGAAAGCATAACGCTCGGTGTCGGCATAATACAAAGCTTTGATACGCCATGCCGCCTGATGTTTGTAGGGTTACTCGTTGCGGCAAAATCTGTTTGATCTTTACTTGTATAGAAATGTGTAGGTTTGTCGGAAGCTGTGATGTCCTTGGCGCTTTCTTCTAGTTATTTTATTTTATTTTAACCTATTACGATTATATTTGATACTTTTTATGATTTATTGAATTAATTAATTTGTTATAATATTGATTAGGTGTTTGGTTAGGTTGTATATTATATTATAATTATTTGTGTATTATATTTCTTTGATGAATTAGATTAGTCAATTTAGATACATTGTTAGAGGCTTTCATATAATTTATGATTTATTAATGAATTGCTTATTGCGATTATTAATTAATTGAATTAATGAGAATCCTATGTCAAGTTTTGAAGTAAACATTTTAGACATATTTAGTCGGTTGTATCTGCAATATCTGCTACTGTTTCATGTCACAGGTGCTACTGAATTATAAATTCGGTGTAATAATACTCGTCCAATCCTTTTAATTTCTGAGCCTATTTTTTGTGGGATCTGGTGATATATGGAGTATAACGTATCCATGGAAATGGTTCATTTACTTCAGCCACAGCATCTCCGACAGGTAACTCAATATGATTTAAGCAGTGCCATCTAATTAAATTTGGATTTTTATCTGTTAACTATTTGGCCACTCCGGATTTTTTTCCTACCATAACACTTGCACCATCGTCTATAAATGAGATTACATTATGCTTTAAAAACTGCCATCAAATCCGTAACTTGCAAGATACTTTATAAGACAATCTGTTTTTGTTTTTGCTGCTTGATTCGGTAATTAAATTCAGTATAACAGGAGGAATTGTGGATCCTCCATCTGATCCTCCATCTGAGCTATCTCGCACTTCAGAAAAATGTTTGTAGTGGATTTTTTACTCAGTGCTGTAGACTCATCACTAAGAGTTCAGATTTTGCCATTAATATTAGCAATTGTTTTGCATATATTTAATTTAATATTTTTGGCAACATGGTTAATGATAATAGTACAAGTTGACCTTGATCGCTGTTCAGGAACGTTAATAGTGCCACTCATCTCCTGATATTTTAGTAGATCAAAGTAATCCGAAAATGAACGTTTATGTTTTGCAATATAATTTGCTGTACGAAAATCTTTAGATTTGGAAAGAACAGACGAATTATTTAATCGATTAATTAATTTTCCCATTGGTTGTTTTTCTTCACATTTTCAAATTTGCTCAGCAGCAGTATGTTCTGCTGATTTAGAAAGTTCATGGACTGTTTTACGAAAAGCAATTAGTTGTGCATTTCTATCCTTTCCATAGTGCGACTGCACTCTTTCAAAATTCTGACGCCTTGAGTATTAGACGCTCCCAAAATTATCACCTCAGAACAAATTGAACGTTTTAATTTATTAGAATCAGATCATGGTAACATTTTTTTTCTTCTCAGTCCATACATCAGGTGTCCAAATATTAGGTCAAAATTGTTTAGAAGATTTTTCCACATATTCACTTTTTTCAAAAGATGTTGTTGGTAGGAAATACCACAGAAGGTATTGCAGTGATATTATTTTTTCTATAGAGTCTGCGTCTTTATTTTTAATTTTTTTTAGAAGTAAATCAGTAATCATAGCTGTTCCTTTTCTCTTTCCGTCCATATTAGTAATATTATTACTTTATTATAAACAAACGATACGATATGCATTATACGAGGGTGCTTTGACGGAAATCTTAAGTAAGTAAGAAAACGTACAATTTTTGTTTCTTATCATTTATTTTTTAACATAGTCCGCTTTTACACTTTTCAAGGCGAATTTACAACTTCTTCATCTCTTCCGAAAGTAATTTTGCTCACTGTCTTCAAAATAGTGGGGAGTTTCGGTTTTCATTTCATTGTTGGTTGCAAAACGGCGGTCCACGAGCCTTTTTTTAGGTTTGCAAAGATGAAGAAGTCACAAAGGCCTAGATTTGCTGAATACTGTTGGTGTTCTATCAATTAGTAGCCTAATTGGTTCAAGTTTGCCTGCACGACTGCTGCTCTGAGAGCGGAAGCCTTGTTATGATGGAAGAAACGGTCCAATAATGCTGCTTAGTAATCGCCAGTTATGGTTTAACGCTTTTGTTAAGTAATAAATAAAAGTAATGGCTTTCGCATCCGAACGAACCATTTCTATGACCTTACTGGCCGATTGGGTTGTCTTTGCTTTTTTCAGTAGGCGTTCGCCGCTTTTTCACCACTGTTTTGACTGTTCCTTCGTCTCCAGCGTGTAGTAATAGAGCAGGTCTCTAGTAATAAGTAGTAGGAGATCCACGTTTCGTCAACAGTGACGTATCATCAAAACAAATCCTTCGAATAACGTTTTATCGGCACCAAAAGCTTCTCCTAATCTGTCACGCGTGTGCGTTTTGGGTCAATAGTGAGTAAACGCGACACCCATCGTGCGGATACCTTTTTCATATCGAAATGTTTGTCTATGATGCCTGTGCGCTCAGTTGATAAGATTACAGCCTCTGCTAGCTCCCGGATTTTAATTCGACTGTTTGTCATAATCCGATCATAAATTTTCTTGACGATTTCTGCTGCAGTGACGATATTTGAGGACCCTGGGGATGTTTTTGCCACCAATGTCTTTCAAGTCACTGTAATAGCTTATTGGTTTGGCTTGAATTTCCTTTTCACTAAGTGGAATTCGGTTTTGACAAAGGTGTTCGATCCATATGGATAATAACCATTCAATTGTTTTCATTATGTGCTTCTAGTTTTATTCATTATTTTTCATAAACAAAAATTCGTAGTTTAATACTGAATTAACGTTTGTATGGTGTGACACTATTACTGATAATGTTCAATTTTAACTAAATAGAAGTGCGGAAAAGACACTTGGGAAGAGCTCCTTCGAAGTTGGTTCGGCAATTTGTGCCTGTCATTCGGGAAAGCCCCGGTGGTATTACTGTGTACAAATATAAATTTTAATCTGAGAAACTTTGGGATTGAAACAATATTGGAATACGCACCCAATCAGGACTAGAAATCTTGAGGGTGAGAAGTTTTCCCTTTTTTTCTTATCTTCACACCCTCCTACACTTGCAATTTAGCCTTCCTATACTTTACCAGTGATAATATCTAAAGTAGTATGATGTATTCTACGAAGTAATGAAATTTTGGTTGTTCCCTTTAATACCAATTACGAATCTAATAGTCTAATAAAATATTTTTAAATCAACCAATTTAAAGAAAATATATGACAATTTATGTCATATACTTTTTGTAGAAGCCTATACATTTAGAAATACATTTCTCACTCGCGTTTTAAGACAAGTTTAGAGTGTTTATAAATGTTAAAGGTATTCATATCCGTACTTGATTTGTAGCTAAGATCTAATATACATATTTTTATTACAATTTCATTACCTCTTGTCACCGAGCAGAACAGACCGAGCATACCTCTTGCGTCTTTTATTCAAAAAATTTCTAAATGAAGCATTTGATAAATTATTATTTAATTAATTCAGTTTTATTTTACTAGATTATTTGAATTTAGGATACTTCTTTTGCGAACAAAATCGATGTTAAAATTTCAAATTTATTGAGATCCGATTCTAATAGATATTTTTATATAAATAAATTGAACATTTTATCTCAAATTTCAAAACCGGTTTCAATTTGTTTATAATTATGTGCTCTATGTTTCTGACAGATCATTTTTCGTCTTCCGAAATGTTTTGGGCATTGTCGTAGAAAATAGACATATGAATAATTGAATAAAGGAATGAGCTGAATGGGTAAGAAAAATCAGAATTAAATGTGAAAGAAGAAGGCTCTCACTCTGAAATAGCTTTTTTGTTTTCTTATCTGATCGTCTTTTTTGTTGCATCAAACGCGTTCCTTGATTTGACTATCAATGGGCAGTAGCGATTATCTTGTTTATTTAAATGTAAATTTGATATGCGAGATATATCTTACATTACTTTTCTAACAGTTGCTATTTTTTTTGTTATTTTGTTTTGTTCTGATTCGTTAGCGATTATGTTTTAAATGAGATACTGTTTCAATCTTAATTTATTCCTTTTATTTCTGTATCTACACATTGTATTTTCTTTTATTTCCATAATAATGGGTTATCGGAATATGTAATTTATAT
Source organism: Adranes taylori (assembly GCA_009867245.2). Classification (NCBI taxonomy): domain Eukaryota; kingdom Metazoa; phylum Arthropoda; class Insecta; order Coleoptera; family Staphylinidae; genus Adranes; species Adranes taylori. The sequence goes on along the minus strand of WYDF02021515.1, from coordinate 7,404 downwards.
ACGAAGTATACAAAAAGAGGCATAACCAATAGTACTAGGTAAGTCATAAAGATAAGCGACTTTAAAAATGTCACTTCTTGCGTTCTGATAATATATATAATCGGTACATGGGACGGAAGGGAGGCATTGCTATTAGTTGATTGACAATGGAGCCATACCATCCCTAGAAAACGTTCTCCCAAAATTCGCATTTCATATGTAGTTGTTACATAGGAATCTACGTTTGGATGGCATGACAATTCCAAAGTATTAACAAATGTTTAATAATAGAGTAAACCTTTTTCCAAAATATAATAACTAACTAAATTAGTTTTCCAGTATGTGGTAATATAGTTATTTTGATAGCCCAAGAAAGAACTCAATTTATAAATTTAAAATATTTTCAAATTTCACAGTTTTGTTCAAGAAAAATATTTATACATTTTTTCGACTTTAAAAGCATTTATAAATAATTAGTGCATGTACTACGAAGCTATGACTTGGAGTTTTTTAATTAAGTGGACCTTTGTACATAAATGTGATTACTTAATTAATAACACATTTGTGTGTCGCGTGTCAAATAATACAGATCTACAGATGGACCTTTCTATGCAAAAAAGCAAGCTATTATTCATTGTAGCTTGTTACATATCGCTTTATGAAAGCCGTTTGATGAAATATATTTATTCCACTTATGAAACTTAATAAACTTTGAGCATCATAAATATGTCAATTTTGCGACATGTTTCCCAGATATCCCCTATTAGTATAATTGAAGCAATAAACAACAATTATAGCATGGTGAATTACGTTATCACCTAGGGACTAGTATCTTAACAATTTTAATGAACATTGACCAATTTAAATGAATATTGATTTGATAAATAATAAAAAACGTTTCAAGCTCATTCATCGAAATTACAAAGGTAGGATCCTTAGTAAGTTGTCTTATTTGTAGGCCGTCACATATTCCTACTTTAATACCCCTTTCGTACTTACATGAAGCATTTATTTCCTGTATATCCCAAGCATGATCCGTTCTATAAAGAGCCTTTGCAAATTGTTTCGGAAGTCTCAGCTTGATATGTGGTGTAGTTAAGATGATTTTCTCGTGTTCAGCTAAGAGGTTGTTAATATATTCCTTTCCCTAACGTCAGTGTTTTTTTTTCTCTTAGGCCAGAATCAAATGTGAAAGAACACAGTCTTGTGTGTCGTGTGTCTCCTTTCGAACTTAGTGGTGTGTTTTGTCTCTGCCATTCCAGAGGTACAAGGAACAAATTTGGTTTAGACACTTTGATTTTCGAGGAGAGAGTTTATCATTTTTAAGTCCACACATTGATCTGCATGATACTATATCTGCTCCAAAATCAAAGCTAAATTGTGTGACAGATCCTTGATCGAGACTAATGAAGAGTCAAGCAATGTCACAAATAGCGCAACCTAAAATAACACTATGGAATATAATGATCTCCGGAAATATAAATGTCGGGCATCAGCTCAGTTTAACGTGAGACCGCACGTTGGAACTGTTCTCTGAATTCCACTGGTTCTCAGTGGACGCGCTGAGTGCACGGCCAGCTGGGTACCTAAGTAGCCCAGGAGTTCGTTTTCTTGTATGCAGTTGAAGAAAGATTCTAACTGCTTATTAATGGAACATCAGTAATGACTTTACAATACAAGTTTCTTGGTGTTCATAGATAATACGTAAACAGACAGAAATATAAATTCAAATATGAAATTAATGTTAAACTTAAAAACGCATCAATGAAGGTTAGCGAATAATTAACAGTTATAATAAATAACTGAATACAATTGAGTAAAAAGCAATAAATATAAGCGGTACATATAAAGCTGTAATTTATTTTAGCAAAATGATGTATATGGTGGAAATAGTAGGGAAATATGAGGCACTACTATGACCTTCACATGAGCTGCGAAACACCACAGAGATCGCAGATCGTAGGTGATACTGTTGTGGAGTGACTAGTACCAACCCCGGCGTTCGTAGGTTAGAATTATATACTCTAGTAGTTATAGGAAATAGGTTGGTGGTGAGATGGAAAAACAAAGCTATTCAGAACACATACAATAAATAGAGCAGTACATGGTATATGAAATCACTTACCAAAAACACTCTCCGTACAGTGAACGCTGCTGTGTATCGCTGTTTGCCGTTGCGGCTTGGCTGCTCATTCTCGCTGGTTGCTGTTGCTGAACTTCTTTCGAGTTCGCAAGATTAGGCACTAAATTTATTTAATAATTTCATGGCTATTTATAGGCCCTAAGCTGTCAGTCTGCTTCTACTCTATGTGATAGGATACGCTTAGCCACAACACGTAATTTTCTTCCCGTGCGGTACTCACAGATTATCGCGTAAGCAGCCAGCTACAAAGCGAAGACCAACGAGCGAGCACGCACATCTATCATTACATCGTACGCTGCTAGTATGACTACATACTAAACAGCACAGCCAAAATTCCCGTGAAATTGCGTTTTAATTTCATTCCTACTCTTTTGTGTTAAACTGCATTCTATGTTTGAAATATTGCTAAATAACCTGTCTATTTTACAGTTGATAAAACCAAAATCTTGTTAAATTTGGCCATTTGTAGATTGAGAATAAATTGTTAAAAAAGAATTGTTCAGATGTATAATTTTATAATTAAATTACCTATATAATTTTCAGAAGTAGTCCTGATCGATTATTACCTATTACCACGTTTAGCCCTATAATCTGTCTCCCTTTCATCCAGGGCTGTTATAGTGCCATTCCTCACTTGTTCAACATGTCTCTCAGATAAACTCAATGAATTTAGAACTTCATAGATCTCAAGCCGCATAGTATTATTAATATTGCTAGAGACACTTCATTGATTAGATTAGATGGTGATCCCTGCATTAACTCTTAGGTGGGAGTCTCAAATATGATTTCAATAACACCTCAACATTGGTTGAAGTGGGGACATTATAATATTGAAATTGCTTTGAAGCATGCCAACTAGCAAGTAATTTTAACTAAGCTAAGTTATTAGTTAATTTCATTTAAATGGAGTATTTGGACACTATTGACTTTTATTTATTGTAAACTTTCAGTTATAATAATAATTAGTTTCATAACTACACTATTTATTTGTACATTCAAGCGAACTTAGCGAGCTTTATTCTCTCTTGGCTTTACAGAAGCTTTCATAGGACGTTTGTGTTCAACATCATTTCTGTAAACACCTATTCCGTCACCAGGTATGATCTGTTTAGAAATTCTGGATTATCGTTGATTTCATTACGCAACGCATGAACATTGTAAATTCGACACTGATTTTGATGGAAATTCAACCAGTCGCCATGACACCAAAGCACCTTATTGGCAGCTAGCAACGAACTAAATAAAAGTTGCCAGATGGGCATCTATAATCCGCAAAATTTAAAAATTCCCCGCATTATCTGATCATGCCTCGTAATGTAAATTTAGTTGCACTTGAAAACTTCTATATTTCTTTTTTTAAAGTTTACAAGCCTCTTATGTCTACATTGCATATCTATCCGTAGCAACTTTAGACATAAAATCTTTCGTTATGTTATAACTTTACAAAAAGACTGTACTTCCAGGACCAATACAAAAGAAAAAAGAATAAAAACTGAAATCTTAAAACCGGTTCGTTGTCACATGTTGGATTGTGTGAAAATTTGTCGTTTCACGAAATGAAGGTTATTAAAGAAAGGACTCAAGAGACATTTATTATATCTCTAAATGGAATGGAAAATTCGTTGGATGCTCCATGATTGTCCGCATACTTATGAAAAAAATCTATAACTGTTTTTGTATATTTCTAAAGATGCTAAAAAAATAAGGAAGAATCACTTTATATTGTTTTATGTCATTTTAAATATTATCGTATATTCTAATAGCTCTAATTTTTTTTTCTATTCTAATTTACAAAAATAAGATAAATTCCTATCAGCAATAAAACCAATTTAGAAATAGTGCTTGTAAATGAATGAAACACATATTATATTTTCGTGGTCGAGTAGCGGTTTTTAAAAACTTTATTTAACACGAAAATATAATCATTTAAAAGGTTTTTGATTTTGAACTCCATTTATTTAGTTTTAGCACTGTTATAATATAAATTACTAGCAAGTTCAGCCGCAGCTTCGCATGCGATTTTAGTAAATAACAGCGCATCAACATATAGATCAACTTATCAACGACAGTTCTTCTGTCCGCATTATAGCAGCCTGCGGCGCGGACAGTGCATTGCTGTGGCCATGTATATCACTTTCATGGCGATGGGTTGAACGGTGTACAAGTTGATATGCTCTGGTGTTCGCAAGAATATTTTGCCAACTTGCAACTTCAGTGAGTGTATCGGGCGTATCCTTTTATAATAGAGATTGCTACTATTCAACAACCAATTTTACTTGTTTCATATTTAGTGAATAACGTTTTAAAGAAACAGATAATATAACTTAAAATATGAAGATAATGAGTAGATGGTTTGATAACGAGACATACGTAATCACAAGTTTACGAAACTAAAAAAAAAGTAATAGGTCTACTAATTACGAGGTATGATCAGTTGCTACGAGGAATTTCGCGGATTGTAGAATTACAAGTATCAAATTTTTGTTATTGTTTTATTGATAGATATTTTCCCAAACCTATGTTAACAATTGCGCTCAAATTGGTAATTTAGTTTATTGCAATCTGTCAATAAGGTTACTTGTATTTTGGTGTCATGGCGATTTTTTTTGTTTTTTCTTTGAAAGAAATTGAAGAGAGTAGCTGCATTAAGTTTTGTGCTGAGAATAAAATAAAGTGCAGCACAGTACTGGACATTTAAAATGTCCAGCATATTTTAAATGTTTATTAAATGGATATGTTAAATGGATATTTTAAATGTTGCATTTCGTAGTTATTCTTTGATGAAAGCATTTATGAGGGATATAAGCGTTTACAAGAGAGGCGCAAAAATTGTGACGATGAGGAGCGTTCTGCTGTCCTAATGCATGAATAACTGATAATAACATAAAAAATGTTGAGAAAATAGTTATGGACGATCCGTCAAATCACCATCAATGAAGTTACTGAAGATGTTGGCACCTCATTCAGCTCATGTCAATCTATTATTTCAGATGTTTCGGATATGAGAGAAGATGGTAGCAGAATTTGTTCACAAATTGCTGAATTTCGATCAAAATCAATCCGGAATTGAAATCAACGACAATCCGGAATTGCTCAAACAACAAATTATAACTGGTGACGAAACATGTGTGTATGGATTTGAGGTCGAAGCTATGGGCCAATTGTACCAATAAAAGTTTTCTGTACAGCCAAGAAGCTTTTGGCGATTGCACCATAATAATACACCTACGCACACTTCATTACTTGTTCGTGAATTTTTGGCAAAAAACAACAATGTTATGATTCCGCAGCCTTCAATTTCACTAGACATGCTGCGACGTTTTCCTGTCGCAGGTAATGGCTATTTGCGACTTTGTTCTGTTTACAAAAATAAAAATGATCCTGAAAGGGCGACGTTTTTGCAGATATTCACGAGATAAAGAGAGAATCGCTAAAGCAATTAAACGCCATATGAGAAATTGAATTTCATTCTTCCTTCGAAGAGTTGAACACGCATTGGAAGAAGTTTATGATGTCCGATGGGGATTACTAATGTTAACATTGAGGAGTAAATAAAGATTATTCAAGAAAAATGATAATTCCTCGTCTTATCTGATCGTACATCGTACGTATATAAATACTGTTAAAATCTGCTCGACCTTCTATTAACTCGCATTATTTCAAAGTTCGTTTTCAGTGCAACATTCTAAGACAATTAAAGGTGACAGCCGATTAGCATAGATACACACAGTTTGACCTCAGCAGGTCCGGTCATGTTTACTATGGAATGGACAGATCGATTCTTTCTACAAAGGTTCATGGCCGTTCTTAGTTCGTGGAGGCATTTGTCTGGTTAATAACAGATTTTTTGATGCCCTTAGATGTCCCGGGTCGCACGCATGCGATAATGAAAGAATCAATAGGTGTCCTAGGCCGAAATGTCTGAGTAATCCTAGCAATATCTTTCGTGTTGCGGATTGAGACTTGAAAGCGGTTCCCATGAGCGAGGAATTCTCAGTAACCGTAGTTTATCAATCTGCCCTGATTGATCTACGCCCCTGACCTAAAAATCACATTTCACTTTTTGTAGAATCATATTTCTTGTCCAACTCGCTAATAGAATATCTAATACGTGTGGGTGATTAGCATATGTTTGAAAATTGGTTTCAGTTGTACCACAGGTAAAATTTATATCACAAAAATATTTTAACGAAGTAAAAGTTAGCTCATTTTTATGTATTGGTTCAAAGATTTTTAATACAAAATGCTCATATTACTTCATGCTCATATTACATGGGTTACTATATATCTTGGGTGTCAGGTGGTTTTATTTGGTACTTCTTATCATGTGGACCATATTTGGAAACATGAAATTTACGGCCGCACCTGAAATTAGCTGAAAACGCAAAATATCTCTACAATATGCCATTTAAATTAACAGTAATTTTTTTATTTAATCTTAAAATAAACAATAGTGTTATAAATTTCTTACTCAATGCACGCACATAAGTGTTTAGCATCAACTATTTAAATATTTATATTGAACGTTTAAATGACACTCGAAAAGAAAGTACAAAAGTAGAAAAAGCAAATAGCAAGAAAGTAGAAAAAGCAAATTAGATATACCTAGAATATTTCCAAATATTTAAATAAATATAAATATATGAGACAATGTGCAATATAGTATATGCATATTTTTAAAGTGATTGTTAAGAACGAAAGACCGGTTTTATAATTTGCATAAAGAAGTGTATCCGACAACGATCATCTGATTTGTTAAGCATATAGATAAAAATAGAATTTGTATACAAGAATCATTTAATATTGCCTTAAAATTAATTTATTTAATTGCATTTTTAACAATATTTCAGCAAGAGACGTATTCATAAAGTTGCACTTATCTGAGAGCAACAAAATTATAAAAATTATAAAAAATTTATGTAATTCTTTATTTTAAGCAAAACTAAAATCTGCTGTGTAACAGCCGGTTTGAAATATATCGGTGGTCTGAAAGTTGTGTTCCTGAAAATTGTAGAATGTGAATGAAATATTGAAAGTGAATGAAATAGTTTAATGAAATAAACAAACACTAAATGTAGATATATTTTTATTTGCTTATTATTAAATTTTTTTTAAACGAGGGCAAATGGTTAATACTAATTTGTTTTAATTGATCATAAATAAAACAACTTATCAGGATACAAACTAACTTATTGACGATTGAAGCAAATGATAGCCCTCTGGTGGTCTAACCAAACAACTGAACGTAACTGGGAATTTGTTCACATATTCATTAGGTTTTG
>WYDF02021504.1:0-13175 GCA_009867245.2 Adranes taylori | reverse complement strand
GGAATACGGGAATACGGGAATACGGGAATACGGGAATACGGGAATACGGGAATACGGGAATACGGGAATACGGGAATCCGGCCATATCACTGGTCGCGGCAAAGCCGCGGCCACAAGCAACGGCAATTAGGCCATATCCCTGGCCGCATCAATTAGGCCATGTCGGCATTTAATATCAGGCTGAGATTCATTTAATATCAGCCTAAGCCACAGAGAAGCGTGACCGGGTTTAGCTAGTTTATTGATAAAAAAGAATAGCTGCTAAAATTTGTAGCCAAAATATATTATCTGACCTACAATTCATCCGGTAATCATGGTTTTCTTCCGATATCTTTTTTCTGCAAACTTTTTTCCCAAGACAGGAAATCCGAAATAATCTATTGATTTGCATCGCCCTCTGGCTCCCACTCCGCCTTTGCCGTCGGCGGAGATTCATGCATAACGAAGAACAGCCCTACACCAGCAAGCGATCCGAGGAAATATAAGGGAATACTAACCACAGTACATAATTGCGACGAAATTTTAGGAACGCATGAGCCTACCACTCCCCAATCGTAGAAGGAAGATTAAATACATATTACAGGTGAATGAAATAAATGTGCTCAAAATACCAGAACCCAGAAGAGTCAAGTACCTCCGGTGAAGACCCCACGCACCCAGGGGCCTAGTAGTCATCGGCCTCTGGCTCCCACTCCGCCTTTGTCTTATGCGGAGCTTCATGCATGATGAAGAACAGTCTTATGCCCGCAAGCGATCCAGGAAAAATAAGGGAATACTATAACAACAAATAATTCTTGTACATAATTACGACGAATTTTTAGGAACGTATGAGCCTACCACTCCCCCATTCGTAGAAGGAAGATTAAATACATATTACAGGTGAATGAAATAAATGTGCTCAAAATACCAGAACCAAGAAGAGTCAAGTACCTTTGGTGAAGACCCCGCGCACCCAGGGGCCTAGTAGCCATCGGCCTCTGGCTCCCACTCCGCTTTTGTGTTATGCGGAGCTTCATACATGCCGAAGAACAGTCTTATGCCCGCAAGCGATCCAGGAAAAATAAGGGAATACCAAACCACCCTTGTACATATTTACGACGAATTTTTTGGAACGTATGAGCCTACCACTCCCCCATTCGTAGAAGGAAGATTAAATACATATTACAGGTGAATGAAATAGACGTGTTCAAAATACCAGAACACATAAGACTTAGGTATCTCTGGTGAAGACTCCTCTCACATATCTCTCTCTAGTAGTTCCCACTCCGCCTTTGCCTTAGACGGAGATTCATACATGACGAAGAACAGCCCTTACCCGCAAGCGATCTGAAGAATACGTAACATCTTTTTTTAGTGCGTGTAAATATTTAAAAATGGTTGTATATAGAAAAGGATTTGCTGCGTCATTTTGATAAATGCTACAAATTATCCATTATTTTCGGTGCCCATTACACCTTATCTATCATACCTCAAAATCTTTTTTGTTTCAGTGTCATACATGCTAAAGGATACTTTGATAAATTCGTCAGAAAAATCATTTTCTTCATATTCTTGTATACCAAAAATTATTTTCCAATGTAGTTTACTAAACTCCTCAGAAAATTCAGTTTTTGGAGTGTCCTATATATACAACAGAAAGAATTACTTTGTTATTTTGATAAGTGCCTCAGAAAATCCATTAGATTCGGTCTCTTACACAAGGAAAATTCTCTGACCTATTACCATACATCATTTTCTCAAAAAATCCGTTTTTGATGTCAAATGTAGCAGCTATCTCATTTGAAAGATAAATCGGCTTATCAAGTTTTCCCCAATTGGTACAAATATACGGCCTAGAATTTGAATATAGACGAACAGTTAATAATTTGGCAAACTTTGCGGGCCTTTTTTCTTGAAAACTTAAATGATCTCGAAAACTTAAGCACAATATTCTTATTACATCTCTTCATAAAAAAATCGTTTAAGGTTCAAGCGATACGAAGGCTTAAATAAGCGGAAAAATTTCTTTCGGAGTAAGTTGACATTGAAAAACACTTTATTATATCAACTAACTTCGTTTTCATAAAGTTGGAAAAATAAAACTATCTACCGGAATTGGGTAAGTCGATTTATCGCTGGAAAGAGATAGTTGTTACAATTTATTTCCAACCTGGATATTCTGAGCTATTGACCTAAATACTTCTCTTCCGATGTGTAGAATAGTGAACTGAGGATATTCCTGGAAAATACAAAATACCTTTTTTGGTGTATGGAAATATTGAGAAAATTCATTTTGTGGTCAGGAACACTATTAGGCGTCAACAAATTCAGTCCTACATACCGAGAAGGCTTTTCTATCTTATTTTAATAAAGACTACAAATATTCCAGTATTTGCCGTAATCTACACTCCGAAATCTCCTGTTGGAGATTTTGGAGATTTCCTGATGGTCACACAAGGATTGAAATAGATTACATTTCGATTAAGCAGAGATGGAAATCCTCGGTAAAAACGGCGCAAACGTTACCGCATGCAGATTGTGGAAGCGATCAACAACTACTGATGCGTGAGTTTACAGGAAAACTAAAAATCTGTAGGAGAAGGCAAATAAAAAGGCAGCCCAGACTCAGCGCTGACCAGGTTACAGTTTATAACAACAACGTCATGCGTAAAATAGAAACTCAGCTCGAAGAACTTCAAACAAAAAATACTGTAGCTGTATGGCAAACTGTAAAAAATATCTAGTTACATCTTTAAAAGAAACACCTGAAGAAAACCAAAATACTGTTAGATGTCCTGGTTATCAACGGAAATAATCAATCTAATTCAAGAACGGGGGAAATCAAATCTCTGGTCTTCCCAGCAGTATAAATCGGAAACTGTATCAATCGTTAAATCGGGAGCTGCGCGCAGTAATAAAAATAAATATCTGATGTATAGAAATTCAAATACCAATAACTCCAAAGACCTGTTCACAAAGATATGTTCTATCACTCAGGAGTTCAAACCCCGACAGTAGGCAATTAAAGATCAATTTGTTTGAATACAAATCTGTATGTTGACCCGAATGTCATTTGTGGAGACGTGGAAGATTATGAGGAGGACCCGGATATACTGTTAGAGAGATGAAAGTTTCAATTCGCAAATTAAGAGAAGGTCAAGCAGTAAGACTCGTCAGAATAGTAGCAGAAGTCCTGCATACTCTTTACAGGTGGCAGAAAATCTTACACATACTGTGTCAGAAGTTTTGAAAAACAAGCTTATGGGCAGAAGACTGGTCAACTTTAGTATTACTTCCCCTACATAAGAAAGGGTCCAGAAAGGGCCACCAAGTAGCTCCCAGAGCAAGACGGATTTGTGAAAGGACGGGGTATTCGAGAATAAATTTTAAATGCGAGACAGCTTATAAAAAAGGCCCGAGAATACACGGTACGGATGTATCTGTGTTTTGTAGATTACGAGAAAGCGTTTGATAACTTTAGTTGGCCCATGCTATGGACGACATTAGCAGAATTTGGAGTACCATGTCATCTTAACACTCTCATCAAAAGCCTGTATGGGCATTCGCAGGCGGTCGTTGGAATAATTTCACATTATTCGAAAAATGTTGCATTAGGAAAGGCTTTCGTTAAGTCTACGTATTTTCATCTCTATTCTACAACATCTATAGCAAAGTAGTGATGCCGCGCACTTTAGAGTAAACGTGGGGACTGGTGGAAGGCGTTCTTCAAACCTTCGATTTGCGAATGATACTTTTTTGGTAGCTAATAGCATTGAAGAGCTTTTCAGGTTTCTTTAAAGACTGGAAGACGCAAACCGAGACTATGGGCTCAAAATAAATGCAAATGAGACAAAAGGCATGATAGGAAATCAAAGGCAACCTACAAATATAGGGAACTTAGAAATCGCCGAAAAAGTAGTGAATTTGGGCTCCATGCTCCATTAATCCGGCTCTTGCGGCTTGGAAATAAGGCGAATTGAAATTACCCGCTCTGCTACGATAAATCTAACGAAAATCTGGAAAGATCGAAATATCACTAGAAAAATGAAGATAAGCCTTGTAAACGCCTTAGTTTTTCCATTTTTTTCGTACACTTTAGAGACCTGTGTAATCCGTTCCAACGACAGGAGAAGAATAGATGTGTTTCAAATGTGGGTCAGGCATAGGATGCTGCGAGTTCCCTGGATGGCTAGAAGATCAAATGTCTCCACCTTAAATGAGGTCAAACCAGTACAAAGATTGTCATCGATGATCTATGGACGAATTTTGAAATTTGTCGGACATCTGTCGATATGAATGCATCAGAAAACTTTGTTGTTCGTGGAAGACCTGAAAGGAAATGGAAACGGAGCCAATTCGCCCTCAGTGGATCGATATTATTTCGAAATTACGAGAAACATGTGTCACTAAAGCAGTGCGACAAGCGAACGATCGGGAAATCAACGGTTAAACGAATAATACAGAGATTAGAAAATTACCCTATTTAACGTAAACATCCACCGTTGTCACCGCACGTCGGTCACAACATGGGACGAAGAAGAAGAAGAAGACGTTCCGAAACGGATATTTTGGGGTATTTAGATAAATACATCAAAACATAAAACACATTCTAAACACTGAATTTTTTAGTTATTTTCATAAATACCTCAGAAATTCCTTTTCTCTCGGTATCATATACACCGAAAAGAGTTATGTTAACTATTTCAGTAAATTTATAGTTTTGAGGTTCCTACATAAAGACTTTAAGATATTTTGATAAATACGCCAGAAAATACAGTTTCTTCGATGTCCTACACGCCGAAAGGATTTTCTAAGGTATTGCGATAAATACTTAATGAAATTCATTTTCCACAGCGAAAAGAATTCTTTGACGTATTTTAATTGATATCTCAGAAAATTTATTTATGCTGTTAGTTGCAGAAGCTATCTTTGTTTAGCAATAAATCGTTTATCTAGTTTTTCTTTTTCAATTAGTGTAGGTATATAAGATTACGAGGCATCAATTTTGACAGTGTGGATAATTGAATGTACTGAGCCGATTTTGAGCAAAAAAAAACCTTTTTCGTAATATAACTCTTGTAGTTCTATTTAATAGAACACGAAACTAACTTTAATAGTTCCAAAGCTAAAGTCCCTAAAACATTTCCATTGGTTACTATGGTAACCGCGATTAAACATATAAACACGCGCAATACCTAAACAATAGTAGATGCGCAAATACTTTTAAGAGCAAAAATTTTACATTTTATTTCGTCTGAAAGATAATGAAGCAGAACTTCAATAAATGTTGTTAGTAACCTAAATTATATTTTTGGGAGAACTATAATTACACCCGAGTATATTTATTTAATTTTTAAATATAATTTACACCTTTTAACACTGCCAATTTCTGAAATACATCGGCCGCGTTAAACGAGATTTTACTAGTTTACTAAATAATGAACATCCAGTATACTTACATGTTTAATTTAATAAAATAATCCAAACATTGTAATTTATCGGAAAAAAGGAGTATTTTTCCAAACACAACCACAACTTCTTTTGGCACACTTTTATAAATCACGTATAATAAATAATATTAGAATCGATGTCACATCGTAAAACAGTAGACACATATATGTTATATATTATAAATGCAATTGTATTAACTGTAATTTAATTAAACACATAAATTAATTGCTTTCTTTAAGTTCTAATCTAATTAGAAATCACATGCACTAACAAAATATTAGTTTATTTAGTGTATAAAATAATACCTAAAAATATGTTGACTATGAATTTGAAAAAGAAACTAGTAACGTTTTCGTCTCATCCCATCTATTGAGGTACTAAAATAAACAATAAGTTATACGCACATTATATATATTGTTTAATCTACTTGTACATGCCTATGTAATTTAACCTTGTAATTCCTAGTTAGCACGCGGAGTAGTCATATTTTTTTGCATTGGAGTAGTTAATTTCTTTTTATAACTTAACGTCATTACGAAAAAATGTGTGTCTATATGAATTTTTATTTTTGCATTTGTTAAAGATTTGAACCGTAATTCAAATATAAACACTGGTAAAAACAACGCTAGAATTGTACTAACACGATCCTCAAATGCGCGATTGTTTAATTTGTTTGAAAAAAATATTTTTGGATCATCAAAGCATAGGTTTGCTTGGAATAATAATTAAAACTTATAACTTACATTTTTCTTAAAAAAAATTGTCGTCAGACTATATTCTACAACAAATAAACATAAAATAACAATTAAATAACTCATAGATGAATAAATCTAATACAATATAATATATACAATCATATTTAGTTCGGCACGCTTTATTTGCTTTATTATTTTGAATTGAAGAAGAGAAATGGATCAGCCTAACAAATTTTGAATTATATTTAGAATCAACATTATTGTCATTTATTTAAAATCGCGCTTCGAGGCATATGTTTGAAGTTATAAATACTAGAACAATAAACCAAACTATTGAAAGAATAAAATATAAAAAGCAGTATAGTAGTTATAAACAAATTATGATCCTGCTTTGATCAATTCTGTAACAAGTAAATCTAACAATTCTTAAAGGTAATTTAAATAATACTATTATTTTTAATAGTATTATTTTTAATAGTGTTATTTAAATTACCTTTAAGAATTGTTAGATTTACTTGTTACAGAATTGATCAAAGCAGGATCGTAATTTGTTTATAACTACTATACTGCTTTTTATATTTTATTCTTTCAATAGTTTGGTTTATTGTTCTAGTATTTATAACTTCAAACATATGCCTCGAAGCGCGATTTTAAATAAATGACAATAATGTTGATTCTAAATATAATTCAAAATTTGTTAGGCTGATCCATTTCTCTTCTTCAATTCAAAATAATAAAGCAAATAAAGCGTGCCGAACTAAATATGATTGTATATATTATATTGTATTAGATTTATTCATCTATGAGTTATTTAATTGTTATTTTATGTTTATTTGTTGTAGAATATAGTCTGACGACAATTTTTTTTAAGAAAAATGTAAGTTATAAGTTTTAATTATTATTCCAAGCAAACCTATGCTTTGATGATCCAAAAATATTTTTTTCAAACAAATTAAACAATCGCGCATTTGAGGATCGTGTTAGTACAATTCTAGCGTTGTTTTTACCAGTGTTTATATTTGAATTACGGTTCAAATCTTTAACAAATGCAAAAATAAAAATTCATATAGACACACATTTTTTCGTAATGACGTTAAGTTATAAAAAGAAATTAACTACTCCAATGCAAAAAAATATGACTACTCCGCGTGCTAACTAGGAATTACAAGGTTAAATTACATAGGCATGTACAAGTAGATTAAACAATATATATAATGTGCGTATAACTTATTGTTTATTTTAGTACCTCAATAGATGGGATGAGACGAAAACGTTACTAGTTTCTTTTTCAAATTCATAGTCAACATATTTTTAGGTATTATTTTATACACTAAATAAACTAATATTTTGTTAGTGCATGTGATTTCTAATTAGATTAGAACTTAAAGAAAGCAATTAATTTATGTGTTTAATTAAATTACAGTTAATACAATTGCATTTATAATATATAACATATATGTGTCTACTGTTTTACGATGTGACATCGATTCTAATATTATTTATTATACGTGATTTATAAAAGTGTGCCAAAAGAAGTTGTGGTTGTGTTTGGAAAAATACTCCTTTTTTCCGATAAATTACAATGTTTGGATTATTTTATTAAATTAAACATGTAAGTATACTGGATGTTCATTATTTAGTAAACTAGTAAAATCTCGTTTAACGCGGCCGATGTATTTCAGAAATTGGCAGTGTTAAAAGGTGTAAATTATATTTAAAAATTAAATAAATATACTCGGGTGTAATTATAGTTCTCCCAAAAATATAATTTAGGTTACTAACAACATTTATTGAAGTTCTGCTTCATTATCTTTCAGACGAAATAAAATGTAAAATTTTTGCTCTTAAAAGTATTTGCGCATCTACTATTGTTTAGGTATTGCGCGTGTTTATATGTTTAATCGCGGTTACCATAGTAACCAATGGAAATGTTTTAGGGACTTTAGCTTTGGAACTATTAAAGTTAGTTTCGTGTTCTATTAAATAGAACTACAAGAGTTATATTACGAAAAAGGTTTTTTTTTGCTCAAAATCGGCTCAGTACATTCAATTATCCACACTGTCAAAATTGATGCCTCGTAATCTTATATACCTACACTAATTGAAAAAGAAAAACTAGATAAACGATTTATTGCTAAACAAAGATAGCTTCTGCAACTAACAGCATAAATAAATTTTCTGAGATATCAATTAAAATACGTCAAAGAATTCTTTTCGCTGTGGAAAATGAATTTCATTAAGTATTTATCGCAATACCTTAGAAAATCCTTTCGGCGTGTAGGACATCGAAGAAACTGTATTTTCTGGCGTATTTATCAAAATATCTTAAAGTCTTTATGTAGGAACCTCAAAACTATAAATTTACTGAAATAGTTAACATAACTCTTTTCGGTGTATATGATACCGAGAGAAAAGGAATTTCTGAGGTATTTATGAAAATAACTAAAAAATTCAGTGTTTAGAATGTGTTTTATGTTTTGATGTATTTATCTAAATACCCCAAAATATCCGTTTCGGAACGTCTTCTTCTTCTTCTTCGTCCCATGTTGTGACCGACGTGCGGTGACAACGGTGGATGTTTACGTTAAATAGGGTAATTTTCTAATCTCTGTATTATTCGTTTAACCGTTGATTTCCCGATCGTTCGCTTGTCGCACTGCTTTAGTGACACATGTTTCTCGTAATTTCGAAATAATATCGATCCACTGAGGGCGAATTGGCTCCGTTTCCATTTCCTTTCAGGTCTTCCACGAACAACAAAGTTTTCTGATGCATTCATATCGACAGATGTCCGACAAATTTCAAAATTCGTCCATAGATCATCGATGACAATCTTTGTACTGGTTTGACCTCATTTAAGGTGGAGACATTTGATCTTCTAGCCATCCAGGGAACTCGCAGCATCCTATGCCTGACCCACATTTGAAACACATCTATTCTTCTCCTGTCGTTGGAACGGATTACACAGGTCTCTAAAGTGTACGAAAAAAATGGAAAAACTAAGGCGTTTACAAGGCTTATCTTCATTTTTCTAGTGATATTTCGATCTTTCCAGATTTTCGTTAGATTTATCGTAGCAGAGCGGGTAATTTCAATTCGCCTTATTTCCAAGCCGCAAGAGCCGGATTAATGGAGCATGGAGCCCAAATTCACTACTTTTTCGGCGATTTCTAAGTTCCCTATATTTGTAGGTTGCCTTTGATTTCCTATCATGCCTTTTGTCTCATTTGCATTTATTTTGAGCCCATAGTCTCGGTTTGCGTCTTCCAGTCTTTAAAGAAACCTGAAAAGCTCTTCAATGCTATTAGCTACCAAAAAAGTATCATTCGCAAATCGAAGGTTTGAAGAACGCCTTCCACCAGTCCCCACGTTTACTCTAAAGTGCGCGGCATCACTACTTTGCTATAGATGTTGTAGAATAGAGATGAAAATACGTAGACTTAACGAAAGCCTTTCCTAATGCAACATTTTTCGAATAATGTGAAATTATTCCAACGACCGCCTGCGAATGCCCATACAGGCTTTTGATGAGAGTGTTAAGATGACATGGTACTCCAAATTCTGCTAATGTCGTCCATAGCATGGGCCAACTAAAGTTATCAAACGCTTTCTCGTAATCTACAAAACACAGATACATCCGTACCGTGTATTCTCGGGCCTTTTTTATAAGCTGTCTCGCATTTAAAATTTATTCTCGAATACCCCGTCCTTTCACAAATCCGTCTTGCTCTGGGAGCTACTTGGTGGCCCTTTCTGGACCCTTTCTTATGTAGGGGAAGTAATACTAAAGTTGACCAGTCTTCTGCCCATAAGCTTGTTTTTCAAAACTTCTGACACAGTATGTGTAAGATTTTCTGCCACCTGTAAAGAGTATGCAGGACTTCTGCTACTATTCTGACGAGTCTTACTGCTTGACCTTCTCTTAATTTGCGAATTGAAACTTTCATCTCTCTAACAGTATATCCGGGTCCTCCTCATAATCTTCCACGTCTCCACAAATGACATTCGGGTCAACATACAGATTTGTATTCAAACAAATTGATCTTTAATTGCCTACTGTCGGGGTTTGAACTCCTGAGTGATAGAACATATCTTTGTGAACAGGTCTTTGGAGTTATTGGTATTTGAATTTCTATACATCAGATATTTATTTTTATTACTGCGCGCAGCTCCCGATTTAACGATTGATACAGTTTCCGATTTATACTGCTGGGAAGACCAGAGATTTGATTTCCCCCGTTCTTGAATTAGATTGATTATTTCCGTTGATAACCAGGACATCTAACAGTATTTTGGTTTTCTTCAGGTGTTTCTTTTAAAGATGTAACTAGATATTTTTTACAGTTTGCCATACAGCTACAGTATTTTTTGTTTGAAGTTCTTCGAGCTGAGTTTCTATTTTACGCATGACGTTGTTGTTATAAACTGTAACCTGGTCAGCGCTGAGTCTGGGCTGCCTTTTTATTTGCCTTCTCCTACAGATTTTTAGTTTTCCTGTAAACTCACGCATCAGTAGTTGTTGATCGCTTCCACAATCTGCATGCGGTAACGTTTGCGCCGTTTTTACCGAGGATTTCCATCTCTGCTTAATCGAAATGTAATCTATTTCAATCCTTGTGTGACCATCAGGAAATCTCCAAAATCTCCAACAGGAGATTTCGGAGTGTAGATTACGGCAAATACTGGAATATTTGTAGTCTTTATTAAAATAAGATAGAAAAGCCTTCTCGGTATGTAGGACTGAATTTGTTGACGCCTAATAGTGTTCCTGACCACAAAATGAATTTTCTCAATATTTCCATACACCAAAAAAGGTATTTTGTATTTTCCAGGAATATCCTCAGTTCACTATTCTACACATCGGAAGAGAAGTATTTAGGTCAATAGCTCAGAATATCCAGGTTGGAAATAAATTGTAACAACTATCTCTTTCCAGCGATAAATCGACTTACCCAATTCCGGTAGATAGTTTTATTTTTCCAACTTTATGAAAACGAAGTTAGTTGATATAATAAAGTGTTTTTCAATGTCAACTTACTCCGAAAGAAATTTTTCCGCTTATTTAAGCCTTCGTATCGCTTGAACCTTAAACGATTTTTTTATGAAGAGATGTAATAAGAATATTGTGCTTAAGTTTTCGAGATCATTTAAGTTTTCAAGAAAAAAGGCCCGCAAAGTTTGCCAAATTATTAACTGTTCGTCTATATTCAAATTCTAGGCCGTATATTTGTACCAATTGGGGAAAACTTGATAAGCCGATTTATCTTTCAAATGAGATAGCTGCTACATTTGACATCAAAAACGGATTTTTTGAGAAAATGATGTATGGTAATAGGTCAGAGAATTTTCCTTGTGTAAGAGACCGAATCTAATGGATTTTCTGAGGCACTTATCAAAATAACAAAGTAATTCTTTCTGTTGTATATATAGGACACTCCAAAAACTGAATTTTCTGAGGAGTTTAGTAAACTACATTGGAAAATAATTTTTGGTATACAAGAATATGAAGAAAATGATTTTTCTGACGAATTTATCAAAGTATCCTTTAGCATGTATGACACTGAAACAAAAAAGATTTTGAGGTATGATAGATAAGGTGTAATGGGCACCGAAAATAATGGATAATTTGTAGCATTTATCAAAATGACGCAGCAAATCCTTTTCTATATACAACCATTTTTAAATATTTACACGCACTAAAAAAAGATGTTACGTATTCTTCAGATCGCTTGCGGGTAAGGGCTGTTCTTCGTCATGTATGAATCTCCGTCTAAGGCAAAGGCGGAGTGGGAACTACTAGAGAGAGATATGTGAGAGGAGTCTTCACCAGAGATACCTAAGTCTTATGTGTTCTGGTATTTTGAACACGTCTATTTCATTCACCTGTAATATGTATTTAATCTTCCTTCTACGAATGGGGGAGTGGTAGGCTCATACGTTCCAAAAAATTCGTCGTAAATATGTACAAGGGTGGTTTGGTATTCCCTTATTTTTCCTGGATCGCTTGCGGGCATAAGACTGTTCTTCGGCATGTATGAAGCTCCGCATAACACAAAAGCGGAGTGGGAGCCAGAGGCCGATGGCTACTAGGCCCCTGGGTGCGCGGGGTCTTCACCAAAGGTACTTGACTCTTCTTGGTTCTGGTATTTTGAGCACATTTATTTCATTCACCTGTAATATGTATTTAATCTTCCTTCTACGAATGGGGGAGTGGTAGGCTCATACGTTCCTAAAAATTCGTCGTAATTATGTACAAGAATTATTTGTTGTTATAGTATTCCCTTATTTTTCCTGGATCGCTTGCGGGCATAAGACTGTTCTTCATCATGCATGAAGCTCCGCATAAGACAAAGGCGGAGTGGGAGCCAGAGGCCGATGACTACTAGGCCCCTGGGTGCGTGGGGTCTTCACCGGAGGTACTTGACTCTTCTGGGTTCTGGTATTTTGAGCACATTTATTTCATTCACCTGTAATATGTATTTAATCTTCCTTCTACGATTGGGGAGTGGTAGGCTCATGCGTTCCTAAAATTTCGTCGCAATTATGTACTGTGGTTAGTATTCCCTTATATTTCCTCGGATCGCTTGCTGGTGTAGGGCTGTTCTTCGTTATGCATGAATCTCCGCCGACGGCAAAGGCGGAGTGGGAGCCAGAGGGCGATGCAAATCAATAGATTATTTCGGATTTCCTGTCTTGGGAAAAAAGTTTGCAGAAAAAAGATATCGGAAGAAAACCATGATTACCGGATGAATTGTAGGTCAGATAATATATTTTGGCTACAAATTTTAGCAGCTATTCTTTTTTATCAATAAACTAGCTAAACCCGGTCACGCTTCTCTGTGGCTTAGGCTGATATTAAATGAATCTCAGCCTGATATTAAATGCCGACATGGCCTAATTGATGCGGCCAGGGATATGGCCTAATTGCCGTTGCTTGTGGCCGCGGCTTTGCCGCGACCAGTGATATGGCCGGATTCCCGTATTCCCGTATTCCCGTATTCCCGTATTCCCGTATTCCCGTATTCCCGTATTCCCGTATTCCCGTATTCC
>WYDF02021493.1:0-13176 GCA_009867245.2 Adranes taylori | reverse complement strand
AATTGAACTTAATAAAATCCAAAATCTGCTCATTTATTGCCTCTAAGGCGGAACAAAGTTCGCCGGGTCAGCTAGTACTTTATATATCTTAAATCTGCACCTTTAAACTTTTTGCCTAGTTTGGTTTTTGTAAATGTTTGGCACTAATAAATAAATAAGAATATACATTGTTCTGTTAGGAAATAAACATATTTTATTTATTTATCTTTCATTATAGGTATGTCAACAATCGAAAGTATCTTTCTCCCCCAGCATACAAATGATTAAAAAATGTATAGAATCATTAATCGACAAACAATATATCGAAAGAACTGCGGACTCAAGTGAAGAATATAGATATATGGCATGAGTCATGCTGTTTAAAGTATACTCTTTAAATAATTTTTTTATTATATATTTTTATCACTGCATATATCCCACAATTTTCATTTCCTTGTAATTTTTGACTATTATAATACGATCATTTGATTTTATTTTACTTATTTTTGATATTGATTTTTCCGGTACTATTAAAATCTTGGATATTGGATATTTGCATATTGCACTTTGGATATTGCATGTATATACTTCTTAATTTTATTTTATTTTGACAAATTCGCAACGCTTTAATAAAGTCTTGTAGGTCTCATTCATAACTAATCAAGTCCTTTCCATATCTACTTTTGTATTATCGATAATATTAGACGAATTTATAATATACTAATGTTTTATTATAATTGTTCTTCCCCGAAAATTAAATATTTTTTTGAAGCGTTTTTCGACTAATTTATAGCAGTTCATTTTTCAGTTCTAACATTAAATTTAATAAAAATAACATACCGACATTGTATCATATATTGTTGTAAATACTCTTAAAATGTAACTTTGCATATGTTTAAATAAAACTATTTATTACAAATAACTTTGATGTAATTTTCTATATCTATCGTAGTTTCTGTCAAACGATCTTAGAGAGTAAAGATCGATCTATATATTCTACTTTTTGAGGCCGTGTATATCGAGCTTTTATAATAAGAGGACTGTTCTAATTTCGAAAATTGTAAATTATAAGGAAATTATAATTAGTATAAAAAATGAGGCATGGTGGTCCCGCTAGTTTACTGGTCTAAACACCTGACCTGACACCTAAATATTACTGTGACTAACTAGAAGAGCAAGAAAGTGACCCACGAAAAACTGGGTAGATATTACCTACAATAAATTAAAATTCAAAAAGCAATAAGAATCTTACAAAATGGTAAAAGACTTTCTCAGGCATGAAGAAAGTAGAGAAAAACTAATGATTTCTACATCAACGTTGGATAAATCTAAAGGACTGTTCTAATTTCGAAAATTGTAAATTATAAGGAAATTATAATTAGTATAAAAAATGAGGCATGGTGGTCACGTGTTTCTGGCATAGTGGTGTATCCTTTATCAACACCCTCTCCTTCCAGCTATAAGCGCAATGTATCATTGCATCTAATTGCGAATCCGATACTGAACAAGTACGCTATATCCAATTATAATAACCAAATTATTATAATTTCAATATACTGCATTTGACACAATGCATTGCACCAGCTGTGTGTAATATATTTGGACGAAATAGCACCTTACAAATTGAGATGAACTATTAAAGTGTTTTTATATCTAACCAATGAAGCAAGGGACTTTAACAATTAAAGTTCGTCTCGTATAAACTTCTATTGGGTTCTTTCTTCTGAGAAGCGCCGGACCACCCCAAAGATGGCCAAAGTTGTTTCTACAGTGGTTTTAATTGAAATTGGACTTAAACAATCATAGCTCAACACCTTAACAACACCCATAGCTCATCTCCAGTATTAAAGTACGTACTAACACGTTATTTCAGTGAGGAAAGTAAGTAGTATTTGCTGTTTGCAGTAAGATAGATTTTTAATTAGGTGCTAATTTCGAAAATTGTAAATGATAAGGAAATTATAGTTTAAAAATTTAGGCAGAATGAACACGTGTTTCTGGGATAGTGGTGTAGCCTTTATCAAGACCCCCTCTTTCCAACTATATGCACAATGTATCATTGCATCGAATTGCGAATCCGATTTACTATTTTATTCAAATATATTACACACACCTGGTGCAATGCATATTAAGTCAACTGCAGTATACAACGAATAAATAGAATTTAACATCTTAATGTATACAAATTTACATATAATCAAAGTTCAACCTCTTAAATAACCTATGGTTCATTTCTAAGGATTAGTTAACGTACTAAGACGATATTTAATTAAAGAATGTAAGTAGTATTTACTTTTAAGCAATAAGACTAGATTTTAAATAAATAGCTGCATTGTTTCGAAAAATTGCATATGTTGATGGGTTATACGAGTTCAGATTTAACTTAAATCTGAAATTAAGTTAAAGTTAAATCTGAACTCCTATAAACCATCAACATATGCAATTTTTCGAAATAATGCACCTATTTATTTAAAATTAGTCTTGCTCCTTAAAAGTAAACACTACTTACATTCTTTAATTAATTATATTTTATTTCTGTTCCGATGTCTTTATAATTCACAATTCAAAAGCAATATTGTTTTTATTTTTTAATTAATATATTTCTATAAAATTAATTATAAATTAAATATTTACGATAGTTTTTTATCGTTAACAAGGTTTTCTAATTAGTTATAATAAAGAGTAGTTCCTTGTTTTTACATTTATTTATTCTCGACCGGTTTGGGCTTTTGGCCGTCATCCGGTGAAACGCCAAATTATTACATTAATTTACATATTACAGATACTAAAATTATGGTATATCAGTGTTTGTTAGGTTATGCTTACATCTGTAATCTATTGTTTAATTTGTTAGTTCTTATAGTTATTGTGTTTCGTTTTGTTGCTCTATGTTTTGTTTGATTTATTATGTGAGATTATTATTGTACTTACTGTAATTAAATTATGAAGTATTGCACGTTTTTCTGTACGGGTAGAAATTCCAGGGTCAGGGTGGAGTGTTTTAAGGTGTGCACGTAGAGTTTAAACCGCACATCTTAAAACTCTCCTTTACACTGCCAGTTGTCATTTTTTATAAAGAGGTTAAGGCCCTTAGAACAATTACAAATTTACAACAAATTAATTTAATGGTTAATGGATAAATATGTACTAATGAGTATCGCAGCGGATTACGGGGACAGTTCAGAGGAAAGTGAAGATTGTCCTTATTCTGAATTAAAAGTGCAAAACTATGCAGAAATAATAATTCCTATGATAAACGATACTCAATTTACAGTCCACTTTTGAATGACAAGAACAACGTTCGGCGTATTGCTAAATAATGCTGCTCAGATTCTATATTCCGATAATTTAAAACAAAGTTCTTACCAAAGAACCAATTTAGAAAAAGAATTGTTAGAGACAATTTGGTATCTATGTAATCTGGAATTAATTAGGTAAAATATTTTCAATTTTTATCTTTCATGTACCATATATGTATGTAATATGTATAGGTATATGAAAGATATAGGATTCATGGTTTGAGAATTTTTTCGAGAATTTATTTGAAAAACAAAAATTTTCCAAACAAAAAATAAAAAAACAAATCTATATACATAAAAGATGATGTATGTATGTTGCATATGAGCTTCTAAACCGCTCAAGCTATTTCGATCAAATTTTCAGGAAACCTTTAACATAGTCTAGCGAGTTATCCTGTGTAGATCGGGAGTACGGGAACACATATTTTTGGAATTTTTACACAACGCTGCATTCGAATACGCGCGTGTCTTTATATAGTTAAAGCGTGAATACGGGAACGTCATGTCGCCTGTTATACTGAATTCTGACAGTTACTGAATAACAGACTGTCTTAAAATTGTTTACAATTTATTTGACAGTTACAGTTCTTTCTTAAATAAACCATGAAAAACCATGTTTTATAACAAATGTCTATAAATGACAGTTATGGTATAAAGCATTTTTGGTAATATAATTTTTAAAGCGTTTTATGAATGAGTTCTTTTAAGCATGTGGGGTACTTTGAAGGGCTATAATTTCAGAACGTAAGAGCCCCCAAATATGTTATACACCACCGTGCATTGTGCGCCAAGAGCTTTCAAATAAGGTATATTTTATAATTTTCGGCGATGGTCCATTAACCATACTCTTGCAAAATAAAATATTTTGCTTTGTCCATAGTCTTCAATATCATAGTATTTATTTCATCATAATTTTCAATACTATTCTCCTCTTCATTTTCAACTTCAAGATTAAAGTGTTTAAATAAGAGGAAACTGAGATAAAATTAATATAAACAAAATATTAATATGTACTTAAATTGGATATTTTGAAACAATATCTTATTATTGTGAGGACCCACTGAATTTCCTGTTTGCATCATTGAAAAGTTATTCGAATCTATTTGAATATCTTCCATTGCAGTGAAAAACAAATTGGATATTTTGAAACAATATCGTGTTATTGTGAGGACCCGCTGAATTTCTTGTTTTCATCATTGAAAAGTTATTTGAATATCTTCCATTGAAGTAAAAAGCAAATTTCCGCTCACTCCCACAATCTCATTAAAAAAGGTAGGTCTTTAAGAGTCAGCTCTGTTCAGGCAAAAATTCTTAACCGAACGAGAATTAGCTCTTTTTACACTATTTCATAACCCATTTCACGAACGCCTTTAGAGTACTCTGACTGATAGCGTTTTCCATTCGACAGAACTAGTGCGAACTGAAATAAGTACGTTGTTTCATTCGACAGGTTCCGCATACACTAAGTTAGGTCAACGAATGTCATTCGGTCGTTTAGTGCAGATCTTACACCGAGTGTAACTTTTTACACCGTGGTCAGACTTCAGTTCCCTGTCAGTGTAGAAACATGGCGTCATCCATCAATCAGTAGTAATACTCATTTAAATGTTTATGACATTATTTTGGTCAGGAAATATTCTTGCGCTGTATTTCTAGAAGCATTAAAAGTATTTATAACCATAAAGTATTTATAACCATATAACCTTATTCCATTTGGTAAAGAACTAGTGCACGATTCATGACTTAACAGTTTGACATTGCACTACTACTGAACTCAGTGTACAATAGTTTCGTCCAATGGAAAATGCTATTAGATGTTTGTTGTAATGAGTTCTTTTCGTTTGTAGTTATCGGTATCTTTAGGTATTTAAATATGGATGTACATGGTAGTCCGGTTTTGTCCTTTATGCATATTTTTGTTTTGTCAGACCAATTAAACGCAACACAATAACGACAAAACTTACAAATTAAGCAATAGATTACCATAAATAATTTTATATTTTATTTTATTACCTGTAGAATGTAAATTAATGTAATACTTTTGAAATTTCTTTCACCTGATGATGGCTTACAGCCGGAACCGGTCGTGAATAAATAAATGTAAAAACAAGGAAGTACTCTTTATTATAACTATTAAATATTTACATTCAGTTTATAAATGACAAACAACAGAATACTAGCTTAATCAAATGACTAGACAGACTATTTATCAACAATAATTATTACTATTTTCGATATAAAATTTAGTCGCAAAATTTATAAATTCTTGAATTTGTTTATTACTCGCGTTGGACACTAATAGTGTTAGGTGAAACCAACGCGATTATGGAAACGAGTTTCACTCAAAGCACAAAACTAATATGTACGGCGGACGATACGGGCAATAAAACATAGGCAATTTCGATACAAACACGCAACAATACCCAAGCAATGAGAAAACAAAAAATAATAGTGTTTCATGAGTTCTGGGTCAATTCATGTAATGAATGAAATTAATATAATCATTTGTGCCTTTAAAAAATAACCCCACTCTGAGAATCGAACCCGAGTCACCCGATTTCCGGGCAGGGTTTAGACCACTAAACTAGTTGATTTCAAAAAACCGACAATTCTATATATGTTACACATTCGTATTATTAATCTACGATTCCCACATCTGAACCTAGCAATCGTTCTTTTTTCTCCCATGCATAATCTTAATGCTTAATACTTAGCCATACCCTCCTCATCCACAATTCACTTACTATTATACCTACTTTCATTTATTCTTCCATATCTCTCTTGCCTTTCCACATCCCTCATCCTTTCCATTATCTCACTTACTACATCACCACCACCAATCATCTTTTCAAATCTATCCGTCGATCAGCCAATCCTCCTATTAACCTTTTTTCTACACTTAAACCATTAATAATATATGTATAACACATACAGAATTGTTTTTTTTTTCTTTGAAATCATCACCTAGTCTAATGTTCTAAACACCTGCCCGGAAAGCGGGACACTCGGATTCGATTCACGAGTGAGGTTATTTTTTCAAAACAGAAATGATTATATTTATTTCAACCATTACATTAATTACACTGAGTGGCCAAGAAATCATGAAAACACCTCATTTATTCATCATGTTAGCCGACTAAAGGCCATAAAAACAGTAATTTCTATTAAAATAAGAACAAAACAGGACTAATGGTGACAACATCTACCTGATGTCACGAAAACCATGTGTGGACGGTAATGCAGATACCATACTCACTTGTATATAAAGTTTCATATTGTAGATTAATAATACGTATGTATAACACATATATAATTGTTTGTTCTTTTACATCATCATCCCGCTAATTTACTGGTCTAAACACCTGACCTGACACCTAAATATTGCTGTGACTAACTAGAAGAGCAAGAAAGTGACCCACGAAAAACTGAGTAGATATTACGTACAAAAAATTAAAACTCAAAAAGCAATAAGAATCTTACAAAATGGTAAAAGACTTTCTCAGGCATGAAGAAGGTAGAGAAAAACTAATGATTTCTACATCAACGTTGGATAAATCTAAAACAAATAAAATGAACGATAAAACTATAGATCTGAAACCCGTAACAGCACTAAATACAGAAAATAACATTAATAAAAGCATAGAAAACAATAAACCATGTTAATTTCCACAGAACTTAGTAAATCCACTAATCACTGAACTTACAACTGATTTGCTGTATAGAGCAGAGCAGAAATTGAATAGTTAATAATCACTGAGGTTGTCTCAATTTATAAACACGGACATTTTTGTTTATTTTTGCAAAAAAATAATAAAACACAGATTAGACGACTACGTCTCTCACAGGCTGGTCTCGTCTGCTACTTGGTTACCAGTACCAACACTTGGTTACACTGTGAGGTATTACATGTTTTAGTTTACTAGATGGCTACTGTAGATAAGAAAGTTAATCATGTGTGGTTTAGAAAAATGTAGTGTCAAGTTAAGAATATTGTAAAGAATACTTTCAATCACATTTTACAGTTTTCGGTTTTAGAGTAAGTAAATCAGGATCTATAATAAATTCATCCTGTTGTATATTACTGACTACATCAATGTGGGTCGTTGAAGTATTCAATAAGAAACTGTCACTAAAATTGTTGGTTTGCAAACAATTTGTAATTCTATCAGCTATCAAAACTGCGTCAGGTAATCTATCAGATAGTTCAGTCTCTAAACTGAGCACAGTTTCTTGATTTTCTCGTAGATCACTATTAGTAGCACATCGTTCGCTAGTTTGCATTTCGATAGGTAGAAATTGCAACTGACCATTCAAATTCGAAGGCCATTCAAAACCTACTAAAAAATTAGATATCCCTGTTGAGTCTAAAGTTGTTGAAAAGGTAAGCAATGGGTTTTTCTCTTGCGAACAGCCTAAAAATTTATAATTTTGACAGTATTAAAAGTTATTTAGATCAATATATGTTAACCTATATCATCTTCCAAAGAAATTGCAGCATTAATCTGATTGTCTACAGTTTTATCCACAAAATAGCTTTTGCCTTGTTTGCGCCATTTCGCCCGTCGATTCTGAAACCAAACTTGTACACGAGCCTCGGTCAAATCGATGCGCAATGCAAGCTCCTCGCGAAAAAATACGTCGGGATAATGCGTTTTTTGAAAGGCGCGTTCTAATTCCTCCAATTGAACATTCGAAAATGTCGTTCTGAAATTTGATTCCTATAATTATTATGTCAAATCATAAATTTCATGTAACAAGAAGTGTTTTTGCCATTTGTATGTCGTTACTATCAAAATTAAACTACAACGCATCAGGCAAAGAGCATACGATGATGATAACAGTGAAACCTAAAGCTGCCGTAGAGCGAATTAAATCGCTATCGAAAGAGATATCTGGTGAGTCACCGAATAGAAAGATTATGGAGGTGTGTGTAAAGAATATTTTGATGTATGGGGTTGAAGTAGGGAGAGTGTCAGAGAGAAAGGATATAGAGAGGGTGCAAATAGGATGTATGAAAAGGATATTTGGGGTGAAAAAATCGACATCGAATGAAATTGGAAATTGTAATGCAAGAGCTAAATAGGTAGAAGTGGATGTGGATGGGTTCACAAAAATGGTGAGATATGAGAGGCAAGTGGTGATGGAGGATCATGATAGCGTGATTAAATGGGTATACTTAGATGTGATTAAGAAGATGATTGAAGGGGGAAGCATGAGTATGTGGAACAAGCTGAGGGGAAAGATTTTTGAAAAGTTTGGATGGTCTATCGATGAATGGTATCGTAGAAGTGATAGAAGGGATGAAGGATGTAGAAAAGTAAGAGCGGGATGCAAGACTAATGGAAACAAAATACAACAATAGGTAGAAATATATAATAGTTGAGGGTAGAATACCTAGAGTATTTGATACTGGTGGGTATAAGGAAGAGAATGCAATAGAAGGGAAGAGAAGGGGATGAGGTATGGGAAGGGGAAAGGGAAGAGAATGCAGACGTTGCCGTTTCTTATTCCCTCTATGAGGATTTTTTGTATTTTTGATATTTGTTTTGATTTTATTGCATTGTTCTATTCTTTATTGTTGTTATATGTTTTAGATATGCCAATAAAGGTTTTGTAATTCTAATAAAATTGTACTTTCAAACTAACAGAAAAAAACTTACCTATATCGGCGTTGCTTTCGTTTTAAATTTACTGAAGGAATTTCATCACAAGGGCTTATCAACGTTGTAGCTATTGATATTAAATGGATATTATTATTTACTCTGTTTCATAAATTGCACGATTATCAGAAATTTTTATATTTAAATAATATTTTTAGAATCGAATATATTTTACAAAGTTCTATTTTAAATTATAAAAACATAATTTATACGAAACAAGAATGTCGTTCACAATGTAACTATAAATTCTTATGGCTTGTTCCTTTTAAATCTAATTAACTAGATGCGACCAAATCTATTATTAAATTAAATTAAATCATTAACAAATTTTCTATAATTCAATTTTAATTCTCTGAAGCTATATATTTTGTAGTAGTTGAAACATACCCTCAGTATCACATTGTTGATCTAATTGTAATAAACTACCCGGTATTGCTGTTAGCAAATTATTAACGTTAAAATTTCTAATGGAATTTTTCACTGATATTCTTTCATTTATATTTAGATATTCGGAACTATTTCGTAATTCCATTTATAATAAAAATAGTTATTGTAAAATTTAAGCTTTATATTAAATGTAGACTCTATGTCCTATTATAACTTTACATGTTTTTTGTTTTTTTTTTTTAAAGATTTCGTTTTGACTCATACGCAGGTGAAACCTTAGAAAGAATCTGTTTATTACCCTTTCTTTACTTGTTTAGGTTTACTTGCCGCGATATTTTCTAAGGTTTCTTTGAAACTAAAGAAAGAATATAATTTATATACACTGTAAAATCGATTTTATTTTTAGTTAGATACATTTCTCATTTTTGTCTTTCGTATATCATATATTGATATCGTACATTGATATCTTTCATATATCATATATTGATATCGGAATATGAAAGATATATAGGGTTAATGCATATTTTTTATTTCGAAATTAATAGGCTGACTAAAATGATTTCATGAGCAATTACTTTTTAGGTCTAAGGTGACGGATATCTACCATTTTTTATTCCAAAATATCAATGGTTGAAACTGCACCCATCATAATCTGCATCTAATACAAACAGCCCCATTGCTATTTACTACAATCATATCACGTTTAATATTTAAAGAACTTTTTGATTTATGTTGATTTAGATTTACATTAAAGTCAGGGGGGGGGGTCGAATTTCAAAGAGAACTAAAATTATTTCATCATTACCCTGTTTCGTTGGAAATTAGGGTTTTTTGATTTTGTAAACTGAACAAAATCTCGCGAAATATTTTTCTACGTACGCCACTGGCAACTATTAACAACATAACATTCGAACTAACGTTCTTCTACAGTATTTCCATTTTATTTGAAACACTTTTTTCCAAGGACCCGAACCGTTCTTTTTCCGTTCCGGTTCGGCAAAGAAAAAAATATATCGGTTCTGTTCCGGTTTTCGGTTCAGCTCTTATTTTAATCTTAGCTAATTAATATAAGTACACCCACACCGCCCATATATTTTTTATACCCTCATACTATTAAAATGTCAAAAGCGAATATTTTCCCATACCAGGGCAGCAAACCCCCTGAATTATTTTTATAGCAATAAAAACTTAAAAACAAAATTTAACAATTTAATAAAGTTACAACACTTTTATATTTACTACGTAAATATATTTACAAATTATATTTACTTACTTAATTCCTTTCGCTCTTATCCAGAGCATAGGGCTTCGACAAAGTTTCTCCAACGCACTCTATTTCTATCGAGGACTTTCAGCTCTGCAAAGGTCTTGCCTTCCTTTTTTACCTCTTCATCCACAGGCCTTCTCAATGATGTCTTTGGTCTTCCACGTTTCCTTTTTCCGTGCGGATTCCGGAACAAAACTTGTCTCCCACAGCATCCTGGTTTTTACAGAAAGTATGGCCAAGCCACCTCAATTTTCTTCTCTTGATTTGAATGGAGATGGATTCCTCTCTCGTTTGGCTCCAAAGATCTTCGTTAGATATCACATTTGGTCAAAAGATTCGGAGAATTTTTCTGAGGCATCTATTCAGGAAGACCTGCAAACTACTGTTGATTTTGGATGTGACCTTCCAAGTCTCACATCCTTATAATAGCACTGCTTTCACATTGGTTCTGAAAAATCTGAGTTAGGTCGTTTTCAAAATCTTCGAACAGAAGATGAAGGCTAGTTATAAATTCATTTGACTGTTCGATAATAATACGAAGCGTGTTAATTTGGTCGGTACAAGAACGACGACTTCTAAACCCTGTTTGCTCCTTCGTTATTTGTGATTCCACTTGTGCTTTGATTCTGTTGAGTGCTTGTGAGTATCACCCGCATCAAAACTTTACTTGGAATTGAGAGTAAGGTGATTTCTCTCCAGTTATGACAGTTAGTGATGTCCCCTTTCTTGAGTAATTTGATGAGGAGCCCCCTCTCCATTCTTGTGGCAAGTTTTCTTTGTTCCAAATTTTCTTGAGGAGAGAGTACACAAGATCAGTGGCGGTGTCCGGGTTAGTTGACAGGAGCTCTGGTAAAATATTATCTGCTCCAGGAGCTTTTCCATTTTTCAGCTACTTGATATCCTCCTGGGAGGGTGGGTCCGAGTTGGTTACATTTCCTACTCCTTCTCTATTCTGTCAATTTTTTCCTATTCTACAGGTTTTTGTTCAGCCTCTTCCTCACTTTCTCTATTAAGAACCTCCATGAAGTGTTCGCGCCGCCTTTCAAGTTGTGCTTCGTCGTTGGTGAGGAGGTTTATTTTTCACCGGGCTTTTGCGGTTGACTTTCTTCTTGGAGATAGTTCTCGTGACATCGTATAGTTCCTTCATGTTTCCAACGCAAATTAGCTTTTATCAGCGAAAAAGTTTCTCATGAACTGAAAAAAAATCTGTTCTGTTCCGGTTTTAGTTCTGGCAAAAATAACGGTTTTTTCGGTTCGGTTCCGGTTCGGGTGTTTTTTTTTCTAAAATAAATAGAAGTTAGAACATATGAACAGGATTTTCTTTTTAATGCAAATTTTCAAATAAAAACAATTGTTTAAGGAGGGTACAGCGAGTTTTAAAAAACCGAGGTTTAAGTTTGGAGAATCTGACCTTTAAAATAATTGCTCTTTTATTCCTTGGTTTCTGTGAAAAAATAGAAGTTTGGGAAGTATATATCCCGTTAAGAAGCCTTGAGAGTTTGTGTTGTCAAATATACTGGCCACTTTTTAGGAATCGAAAGAAAAATCTAAACCGTTAGAAATTGTTACTACATTTTACTTTTGCTTACACGAGCCATCCAACTTCAATACTTTGTACATAAGGTGGAAATACTTATGCTGCCTTAACTAGATACCGAAAACCCGAAAAGGTTATTGGAGTCAATATTTTACAAGGTGTGTTCGAAAATATATATTCGAATAAATTTTATATTTTAAATGACTTTTTTGGTCATTATATTAACAGTGACTATGTATCAGCACCGCCACTATGTAGTCATGACTCATGGGAGACATAAATAAGTATATTGGAAAAGTAAAAGCCACCTGTAGGCGAAAATGGCCTCATCCAACAACTGTTAGCCATGGGGATAGATAGAAAAATTATATATTGGATTGCCCAATATTTAACAGAAAGAAAGCAATTAGTTCCAGTAGGCAACGATAAATTTACTAATATATAGCAACGATAAATTTTGATGCAATACTGGTTAGATATTGCGCAATATAACCTAAATGTTGCACAATCCAAGATGGCCGCCGAGTTAAATGTAAACAAAAAGGTCACATGACATCAATGTTTGTAAACAAAAAAGCACGTGGTCTCGTTGTTTGTGAACAAAACAGCACGCGGTCACGTTGTTTGTAATCAAAAATGCACATGGTTGAGTTAAAAGCGTAAGTTAGTATGGTAAAGTTTGTAGTGAGTGTTAGGTCACTCATTACGTAATATTAATGATTTTGAAAATTAATATGACCATCTGTGACTTGAAAAAATCACCGCACCCGTGGCTCGAACCCGATACCTTCTGATTGCCGGTCAGATGCTCTATCTACTGAGCTAGCGGGGTGATGATTTCAGAACACAGATACGCTGGTTCTGTTTTGGTATTATTTTTCCACATATTTATATATATAAACGTCTAGCTTTATCTGTCTGCCTGTCCGTCTGTCTGGAACGCTTACTTATATAGATTTGCCTGAACAATGACATGATTGAAGAGAATTTATTATTTTTATTTATGTTCATTGTGATTTTTCTTGTACCATTTAATATGTGAAATTA
>WYDF02021482.1:0-13176 GCA_009867245.2 Adranes taylori | reverse complement strand
CGATTCAATAGTGATTCAAATGCCTGCTCAAGCTCAATTTTCGGTATTGCCTCTAATATGCGCGTAGACTCTCTTTGAATGGTTTCAATATCATTAAAAATGCGTCCTTTCAACTTCATTTTCATTTTTGGAAATAAAGAGAAGTCAGATGGTGCTAAATCGGGGGAATACGGCGAATGATTCAAAGTATTTGTTCCGATTACTGTTCAAAGTATCAACAATATAAGGCTGCGCAACTTAGACCAAGAAAATCGTCTAGTGGATTTTCGAAACGAACCAATCGTAGTTAATCTCGAATTGAAAAAGATTTAATGGGAATTTGGTTTGGTGATAATAATATTATTAAGAACAATATTTGCAGTCGTGGTGGCTAAAAACAGTTAGAATTAGCAAGTAAAATCGCTTGTTTTCGTGTTTTACGAGAAAATTGCTCATGCAAGACTAAATATATTTCAAGCCATACAATTTGCCAATGAAAATCATTCTTACGCATCAAGATCGACAAATTATGAAAAATGTGATGAAGTTCGAATTGAAACAATCAAGAAGAAGTAATTGCAGTCCTATCGGAAAGTTATATTTATCTTGAAGGCGAAATAAAAATACCAGCTCTAGTAGGTGAAGATTCTGCTGCTCCTGCAGTAATATTAACGAATAATACATTCGTGTTTCTCTTTGAAGGAATAATGTATCTAATAAAAGGACAAGAAATTGATTGTGTGTAAAATCCTGGAATGACGAGTCTGCCGAAAGACTTTGTTTTATATAATAAAGCGCAGATCAATGCATTAGAAGCTGGCTGGTGTCCGACTACTAATGAGCAAGCCTTGAATTTTCTCGATAAAAAGAAGTTAAACATCAGGAAAATTGAATTAGGTTACGAACTGATCGACCATCCACCGTATACATCTTTTTGTTCCTTAACCTAAAAAGATAGCTGTTGGACGCCGCTTTCCAACACACGATGAAGTGATGACCAAAATTTCCCTATTGTATAAAGAGCTCGAGCAAAATTACTTTTCGGATGGGATGAAGAAGTTGGAAAATCGTCTTGAAAAGTGTATTGCCTTAAAAGGGGACTATGTTGAAAAATAACTGATAAAAACACAGAAATCGTGCGTTTTCCTACTTAGGCTGGATTTTCGCCAAACCAACCTCGGAGTTATAGAAAAATAAAAGATTAAGTAAATAAAATTTGAGATAAAAGTTCATCTTAACATAATCTACATCATTTAACAGTTCTATCTAAAGTAAATTAAGAAAATTATAAAGTAATATAAAATTAATACAAGTAAACAGTGGAATTCAGGAAATTTTATGTTTACCATAAACTTCCTTTAGCCTGATTTGTTTTCCATTTTTTCACATTATTTATGGCATGTTGCAATTTATCACATACGTGAACCTTTCACATCGGTTGTTGTCTTTAGTTATTTCTATTATCAGCAAATGTTCCCAGATGTACTCCGTAATCATATGCTAGGTATGAAAATATTAAAAATAAAAAAAAACTAATAAATTTATTTACGTTTGAATCGATCAAAAATAGATTTTACTAAACACAACTGCAACAAAAGTCGGCATGTAAATTTAGTGTCATGGTCTCTAATTAATTTCCAAAACCACTAAATCTTGTTTAATGACAAAGTATAAATCTTCTATCAAAATCTTTATTATGTTAAATATTAATTTCGCGAATAAAAAATATATATTTTAGGAAAATTTATGAACCCATTTTTTGATACATATTCAAAAGGCAATAATAATAAAACTATGCTTGCTAACGCAAGAAACATCAAACTATTTATAGACTGATGTCAACCAATAAATATGGTTTTATGATGACAAACGAAATATATTTTAGTATCAAAATCTTATTACAAATTTATGACAATGTTTGGAATAAACTTCATTATCATTTATAAACAATATTATCATAATTTATAATATGAGAAATAATTTTAAGTTTCGGCGTGGTTAATTTTGTACGTAGAGATAAATACATTAAGTTGTGCGAATTATATTACAATAATATTATTACTCCTATCCCTCTAGTGGAGACTCGTAAAAATTTGATTTGAAATTTAAATTGAGGTACTGATTTGTCTAACCAACAGAATGGAGTAAAGTACATGTAGGAGAATAAGAAAAAGTTGGGTAGACATCATCATATTCTGGACCGGGTGTTTTAGACACCATTTTCCAAAATGGCCGACACCGATTTAATTTTTTATATATTTCGGTTCATGTGACAGTAATACTCATTATTTAGATGTCTAAATATATGTTCTTAAGTACAAGGAAGTGAATAAGGTGATCTGTAACATTGGTTGACTGCTACTTATTAAAGGCAATCACACAGGACTCCACAGGACTCCTATATTACAGGACGTAATCAACAATTTAAAAACTGGTTCATAAAGATAATTATTTTTTACAGGCAAACTAACATTGATGAAAATGAATGACCGACAAAGGATGGGAATGAAAGTGGCAACTGTTGACCAAGAAAACCAAATATTTTATTTGACGTGGAGAAGTGCATTATTTGCCAGGCTCTAAACAGTGACAAGAAAGTTACCACATTTAATGGAAGAAAAAGAGTCCAAGAAGCAGTCGCCTTAAGAGATGAAATAGCAGACTTAAAAAAATCTCTTGAAAAAATAGCAGCAAAGAAGACTAATAGTGAAGTAACAAAAAGTGAAGATGCCTATGCCAATAACGAAATCTCTAGGAAAACAATATCATCTGTTGTACTACTACAGCCTTCTTCATCGATAGTGCGCCCAACACATATTCGATATATTGTCTGTGGGCATCAAAGTCATAATGGTGTCCGGGACAAGTTTCGTATAAGTGCGTCTGAACCAAGAATTTTTTTTTATTTGGAGTAATCTATTTTCAAGATGACATTTTTACTCGTCACCTGGAATCCGGAATCAGATACTCAAGTGTTTGGGCAGATTTAATGTACCACAAAGTTTGTTTGGAAGCATATTTAAAAAAATATCAGTGTGCTATGAAAAATGTTAAAGAACAGAAAACCATTTCACAATATGCTAAAAAAAGAATTGCTACACGTCGTGGTGTGTGAAAGATATCATTTCGATGCCTACAAGATTGATGAAAGAGCAAAGCAACATGGTCACGTAGAGTTAAGGTTGCCTCCGTATAACTGCGAACTAAATCCGAAAGAATTAATTTGGTCTCAAGTGAAGGGGCGTATTGCGAGGAATAATGTCACATTTAAACCTAAAGACATGGAACGCCTGATAAAAGAGACATACTCCCCGATAACTTCCGAGAACTGAAAAAACTGCCGTTCTCAACCATGTTCTTAAGGTAGAAAGAGACATGTGGAAGGCTGAAGAGATGCAAGATGACCTGGAGCCTTTTATAATCCAACTCGGAGTTTCATAATCACAATCGTCTTTAGACTTGGGAAGCACATCAACAAGTTCTATAGTAACCTTTTCATAGAAAATTTATTTTGTTATGTCAATAAATTGTTGGCTAGCCTAGTTTTGGTGTATACAATAATGAAATATCTATTTCATCCAAATAAATGCTTTTATGTTCTATAAAATCTTTGGTCCTATTTTATCTCAAATATGGGGAACATTTTATAATTGGTAAACGGCAATAATGCCCTCCATTTAACTAATAGTGTATTTATAACATGGGTTGGACTTTAGTAGGTGTAAATGTAAATTGCAATATTTGACATGATGATGCGTATGACTGTACAGGAACAGAAATATATACAAATTGGGTATGGCTGATGGATATTGTGCGGGAGGTTGTCAGATAGCGTGATTGTTAATAAAAACGAACGAGGTGTTTTATTGAAATTAGTACACCTTCCAATATTATAATTGGGATAAGCAGCTGATTAATCGACAGTACCAGAAAGTGGCTTCCGAATGGTATAATAATTTGGTAAATTTGAGTATGCTGAAAAAATAAAATTCCGATAAAAGTACCCGCGGAAATTCACAAGCTTCTAGTAAGAATGAGGCGCTAGCGCTAGTGGAAGGTGTTCTGCGGAATAAAACCGGTATAACAATGTCATCATAATCAGGAATCTATGAAAGAACTTACGTCATTAATACCAGAATTTGATGATGGTGCTAATTCTAATATTAGTGTGGAAGAATGGATTAAGAGAATACATGTAGTTAAAAATTTCTAAACCGGAAATGCTTCTGTTAGTGTTAAACTGTAAGTTGATTTTTGTCGCTCTAAATCGGTTCTATATTTTTCATATATACTATATAAATGTATGGAATGGGCGTAGTTAAGGAGAAGGTTTAGGGTTTATGGGAAAGTTTATGATTTCCTATCTCTTTTGGGTTTTCTGTCAATAACGGAAACAAGAAACGAACCAGTTGGAAAAAATGTTTCATTTCCGTCTGCCAACATTTTCATCCTTCGCCAAGTACTGAAAATTCCTCCACTACTCAGAGTGAGGAAACTTCAAATTCCAGTTTTAGTTTTGCATTATATATGAAAGATTTGTAGTGTTTAAATATATTTGGATGCCAGACAAAGGTTTTAAGTTTCTTTTTTCCGGTAAACGAACTTCGACGTTTCAAAAAGTTGGTTCAAAAAACATTCCGGCTTGTCATATTCCGATGTCAGGAAATGAGTATTGTGGAAAGTGTGCAATATCTTTGGAACCAAAGAAGAGTGTCATAGGAAACAAGCACTGCTATTTCTGGTTACAACACCATTAATAGGCTGGAAAAATGGTTTTGAAAAACTCAATGAACATGCCTGAATTCAATATCATTAATTCGCTGAAAAGAAAGCAATGGATTTTAGCAGAATTGTTCTCAAGGCGATCGAAATCTAGTGTGCTTAAACCGCGAAAACATTAAAATAACTGAAGAGAGCAGGAACAGAAACAGCTATCAACAAAAATTGTCTTTATGTGGACCACAGAAGATTTTATTAAAGGGATTTTATCACCAGGAGCAGGGTTATTCTTTATATGCTATTAGCTCTTCTTCTTGTTTAGCAAAATGATGCAGCTACAAGCGGACACTTATATACACATTAAGACCTTTAAGAAGCGAACAACGATTAAAGCGATTTTTTCTGGAGGGAAATTTGCCAAGGAAGGCTAGTTCGTCGGCAAAATCTCCAGGCAGCCACAATAAGCTGTGGTATACAAGGTGGACAGATTCTTCAAAAAAATCTTCTAATTCATTGGCGAATGTGATGCGGACTTCTACTCAAATATAGAAATAATGCGGCAAATTTCTCCCACTACGCCTGTTTCAACAAAGACGCCCGAGAGAACGTTACCAGCACAGACGAGACTTAAAAGTTACGTCCAAAACAGAACAGAAGAGGTGCGCTTCACGGGGTTGTTAGCTCTTCTCACAGTACACAAAAACATAATTGTCGATTCTGAAGATCCAATTCAGCGTTTTATGCCAACGCGTTTTATTACGTAACCAAGTATAAGAAACCACTCCCATTGAAAATTTATTGCTCCGCCTATGAAGTATGGTATATGTACAATAAAAAGGGACACTAAAACAAGAATTAAAACAAATTTTATTGTAATTACAATAAGAAAAGCAACAACAATCTTTCCAAATCTCATTACTTTGAACTTTCATTAGGTAATTAGGCTTTAATCCTAAGCAACATCCAGCTAAATCAATTTATACTATTTCATTCAATATTAAGAGAATTCCATGGAATGTCTTCTGGAGAAATTGAAAAGTCGTTATCATAAATATCTTCATCAACATGATTTTCACCCTCATCATCCTGAGATGCACCATTATCAGATCGATCGCGCAATCTTCGTCCGACTTTCCTTAACGATTTCGATAATTCATTGTACTTAAGAACACTCTCCTTTGCAATTTCATTGAAATGTTTTCCTGCATAATTATTTAGTTCCGTACACCCTGTATCACTTGCCGCTTCATCAATACGGTAAACAACTTCTTCAGTAAAAT
The DNA here is from genome assembly GCA_009867245.2 of Adranes taylori. Classification (NCBI taxonomy): domain Eukaryota; kingdom Metazoa; phylum Arthropoda; class Insecta; order Coleoptera; family Staphylinidae; genus Adranes; species Adranes taylori. The sequence goes on along the minus strand of WYDF02021482.1, from coordinate 7,198 downwards.
CAACAATATCCCATACAATACCTGTCATGATTTTTACCACCATAGCAAGTTTAAAAAATTGCGTTTGATTAGTGGAACCAGATATTAATAATTCCTTAGTGTCTGACAAGACTTTAAAGAGAAGATGAGATGCTATTCTTGTTACCTTATCAAATGCTTTCAAATATTTATGAACCATGTAGCATACTTTAACAATACCACTTAGCTGGCTAATGTCTCGAATTTGCGAAAGATTTGCAATAAAATGGGCAAAGCTTATATAAAGACGTCCAAGATTTTTCGTCAACATTTTCTGTTTTATATTAGGTTTGGTTGTGCATATTCTATTGCTGTGACTTAATAATTTAAGGATATATACTTGTTGCGTCTGTACAGTGCGTATTGTTAAACTAAACCTATATAAAGCTTTCTGAATTCGGTCTTTGGCAACTTCATCACTATTACATATGCCTGCAAAAATGAAATCAAATTTTCATAGATACTTCATAATATGAGTACAAGAAATAAAAATAATTACACTCTGGAATAGCTTTTCTTTTATTTAAAGAATCTAATTTCTAAACAATCTGTAACGCGAAAAGGTATTAGACGTATAATTGGAGTAATAAAATTGCTAAAAGGAAACATAATAAGGGAAGGGCGAGTGGAGGAATTATACTTGGAATAAAAGTAGGTTTATGGAGCGAGGATGTGGCTGGGTTACATATAGAAGGGATAGTAGGAAAGAGTGTAAATGTGGAAGGGAAGAAATGGTTGTTCTTTGTAATATATGTGAATCAAGGATGGAAAGAATATATGGGTGCAATAAGTGAAAGATTAAAAGGATGGAAGAATGAGTATGAAGGTATAGTGTTAGTGGGTGATTTTAATGTGAGAGAAGGAAAGGAAGGTGTTATGAATGTTGGATTGGAAGGGGAGTACATCGAGAGGAAGTTGAAGGATACAATGAAGACGAGTGAATGTAATAGGTTTATAGAGTGGTTGGAAGAAGAGAGATTATGGTTAGCGAATGATAATGTGGAAGGTGATTGGGAAGGGGAAGATACGTTTAGGGGGCATGGAGAAGGGTCCATAGTGGATTATGTTGTAATGAATGAAAGGGCGGAAGGATGTGTGATAAGTATGACAGTAGGTGAAAGAGTGGAGTCTTATCATTTCCAATTGAGACTGTATAGAAAGTAGGAGTAGAATAGTATAGTAAATTAAAGACTAGTGTAAAGAAAGAGAGGTATGAATGGAACAGGAGAGAAATAGAAGGAATGGAAAGGAAATTGGGTAAGGTGGATTGGAGTGTAATGAGAAAGATTGAGGAAGTATCGGAAACAGTGAAAGGGTGCCTAAGGGTAATAAGGAAAAGGGAGGAATGGAGAGATGGACGGTAAAAAGGGTGGTTGATGAAAGATGGTAGAAAAAAGAAAGAGGTGAGAAAAGTGCTAGGGCTAGTAAGAAAGGGAGAAATAGAGTGGGATGTATACATAAAATGAAAGGGGGAATGAAAAAAGGGGGGAAAGAGATGTTGGGCCGAAAGGGAAGAAGAAGAAGAAAGGAATGTAATAAAAGGATGAATTTCAGGAAAGGAGTTGTACAAATGTATACGAGAAAGAATGGAGAAAACAGAAGTAGAAGATATTAAGTTAGAAGAATTGGAAAAAAGTGTAAAAAAGCATGGAAGAGATAGGAGAAGGTAGGAATAAAGAATATTCCAATGAAAGGAGTGTCAGAAGATGAAGAAGATGTATCGATTGAAGAGGCGGAAGAAGAAGAGGCTAGAGAAGGAATTAGAAGGGCGAAGGAGGGAGGAGCAGTTGGTCCCGACGGAATACCGTTAGAAGTGTGGGGAAGTTTGAATGATGAAGGACTGAAAGCGTTATCACGGAGAAAAAATGCGGTGTGGAGGGGAGTGCAAGAGACACCCGAAGAATCGAGAGAAGGAGAAATAATACCAGTATATAAAAGGGGAAACAGAAGTGATGTAAATAGTTATAGGGGGATAACAACTATGAATGGACTGTATACAATGTATGGAAGAGTATTGAATGAAAAGCTGAAAAAGGAAATAATAAAAAAACGCATTGTAAAAATACATAGGCGCGTTATATTCAATGCAGAAGTACAGCAGACAATATAGTCACGATTAATTATATAATGAATCAAGAGTTGAGTAAGGAGAAAAAGCTGTACATGGTCTTCATTGATTTAAAGTCAGCATTTGATAATGCGGGTTGTAGACTGAATGAGATTGGCACATCGGGGAGACTGTTAGAAAATGTAAGAACGCTGTATGAAGGAACAAGAGTAAGAGCGAGCGTGGGGGAACGTGTGCCAGGATGGTTTTGTATGGACAAAGCCGAGACAGGGTTGTCCCTTGAGTGTAAGTTTGTTCAATGTAAATATTTCAGAGAATGTGAGAATGTGTTTTTAGAGAATGTGTTAAAAGAAGGGCAGGCTGGAGGAGTAATATTGGGTGGAACAAATATATAGTCACTATCGTATGGGGATGATATAGTATGCTTGGTTGAGAAAAAGGAAGAAATGGATTAAATGATTGTAAGAGTATGTAGATATATGGAAAAAAGGGGACTGGAAGTGAATGTGGAAAAAACGAAAGGGATCTTGTGTAAGAAAGGAGGGAGAGACAGTAAAAAAGATTTATTTAAATTGAACGGAAAAGTGATAGAGTGCGCGAAGAAGTATAAATATCTGGGTTCTATGCTGAATAGGAATGGAAGAGTGAATGAGCATATGAAAATGGTGGTAAGAAAAGCCGCGTGAAAATGGTGGCAAGTGGCAGCAGAGAGGTTAAGGAATGTATGGGAAACAAACTTTGGTGATTCGACAAAAATGAGGTTAGTGATATACAATACATGTGTAAGGAGTATCTTGATGTATGGGGCTGAGGTGTGGGCAGAGAAAGAAAGATAGGAGATAGAAAGAATGGGCATTAAATATTTAAGAGGATTCTGGGCGTGGAAAGATAGACGCCAGGTGAAATTATGTTACAGGAGTTAAATGAATATAAAATATGGGTGAAATGAGTTAACAAATTGGTAAAATATGAGAGCAAAGAAATGACTGGACAGGAAGATAGGATGGTTAAAAGGGTGTATGAGAAAGCATGGAAAGAAATGAATAAGGGTGAAAAGGGTAACCAATGGGCGAAATATAGGAGAAGGGTGTATGAGAGTTGTGGTTTACAAGAATATGGAGATGCAAGAGAGGTATGCGAGAATTAAAGAAAGTAGGTATAATAGAAGGTATGTAGAATGGATGGTGGAAAGAGAGTTACCGAGATATTTAAACTCTGAAATGAGCTGGGATGAGAAAAGGATGATTGCTAGATTTAGGTGTGGGAGTGAGGAGAGGGAACAGGTATTGGATGAATGAGTAAGGACGAAGTTACAGAGTATGTGGAAGGAAGGATGAAGAATGGGAACATTGGGTGACTGTATGTAATGCCATAAGACTAACAGAAGCGGAATGAAGAATGTTGAATAATTTTATGGTAAGCATGGGTCAGAAAAGATATGGTTTAATGATAATAGCAAAAATTAAGGACGAAGTAAGAAGAAAGGTAGGGATATGAAAAAAAAATAAAGTTATGTGTTGGTCCATTCTGGTTTCAGGTTTCTAAGGGTGTGTATATTCGAATTTATGTGTGTTTATGTGGGCACATGTATGTACATATAACACAGTTCATGGAAAGGGGTAAATTTAAAAGGAATATTAATTTAATTTGTATTTTCACTAATTTTGTTAATTGTGTTATGTGTTATGAATTGTGAGTATGCCAATATAGATCGTTTATATATAGTATATTAGACGTATTCACTTCTTGGGATTCTCCTCTAGACATTTTAAATATTTTACTTCATCAAAGGGAATAATGTCTAAATGAACTAATATAGAAAGTGAATTCAATTAATTATAGAATGAATTAATTTCTGAATAAAATAGAAACTTATTATATTTAAAAAAAATACACACACATGATTTCGTCGTGCAGGTGCTACTTCCTAGGCGAGAGGGAATCTAGTGCGACCAAAGAAACTAGAAGCAAAGGGGAAAAGAAATTAGTCTTTTTACGCGAATGAGTTTTTTCGCTTATGTGTGTTAGAGAGAGAGAGAGAGAGAGAGAGAGAGAGAGAGAGAGATAGTGATAAAATAATTTAAGTAATAGGTTTTTAAATAAGCAAAAGTGGGATGCATCTCGGGTTAAGCCGATAAACTATTAGTCCGTTAGTTAGATTTTTTTGTTGGCTTAATTAACCTTTCCTATTCCATATCATATTCGAATTGATTAGTAAACTAAATAGTTCTCCACTGTCATCGGAGAATGGTCCATGAGATAAATAAATAAATTTATCTACCACATTTGTCTAACCGAATACGCTCAGGAAGTGTTGCTATTAATGCAGTGAGCTAAATAACACAAGTGGAAACAACAATGAAATGGTCTCGTCGTATAGCTCGTTGAAAGAGATAGGATCGGAATAATAAAATAAATAAAAACGGGAATATAGGAGATTTATGAAAAATAAAGTTCATGAAGCTAGTTTCCTTCTAGGTTTACAATGGAGGTTTACAATGGGAGTTAACGGACAGACTGGAAGACGTAGATTACGCGGACGACATCTGCTTGCTGGCGCACACTTTTCAGCATATGAATGAGAAGTTTGAAGAACTGGAAAATGAAGCATGGAAAGCAGGGCTCAAGATTAACTACACTATGACAAAGGAGATGAGATTGCTTGCAGGAAATCGAGAAAGTTTCTAGTTGGACAGATCGCAAATCGAGGAGGTAGACAGGTTTTATTATCTAGGAAGTATGGTATATAAACAAAGTGGAGTATTAGAGGACATTAAAGTACGTATAAAGAAGGAAAATGGATCATTTGTGCATTTCTACCAGTGTGGAAAAGTCATATAATATTTGTACGAACAAAGTTGAGAATCTTTAACAGTAATGTTATATCAGCTTTCCTTACGCATGTGAAACCGGGAAAGTTACTGCAAAAATTACCAACATGTTACAAACGTTTGTAAATAGATGCCTGCGCAGGACATGATAAGAAATTAAGATCTATGGAAACGGAATGGGGAAACTCCTATTCTTAACGAGATTAAAATGCGAAATGTTTTAAATGGGAAGGCTACATACTGAGGAAGCAGAATGGAACCATCGAGAAAAAAAGCGCTGGTGTGGAACCCCCAAGGAAATGGCGGCGCGGCCGGTGCGTTGGCGAAACTTCATTGAAACCCTTTACTCCTATAGGAACCACAGGAGATAAGTCAAGTTTACTTCCCTCTCTTCGGAATTTATGTTTTGGCTAAAAATTATTTTTAATTACTTATATTTTGGGAATTGGCGTTTTAATTTAGTTAAGTAAACAATGTTATATTCACAAGGTTGTGAATATGTATATATTTATTACTGAACTATCTAATGCACCTTTTTTTCCGGATCAGTGGATTTAATGGGTGATATCATTTAGATGTTTCAAAGTTGGCCGCATTTTGTACAGACAGCTATTCGGAAGAATGGAAAAATTAAGAATGTTAATTTGAAAGAAGATATTGGTGTGTGCTAGAAATTACGAAACAAGTTTTACACGTGAAAACCTATTTAAGGCAAAAACAAATACATACCTGTTCTTTTTAATCCACCAATTTCCAATGTAGCCATGGAAAATAAAACTAAAAAACAATAAAGATGCACAGCCATTTCTAATGTTTTTAATATAAATACAAAAAGGAAGCTTCTGACAAAAAGAATCGTTGTAATAATACGATATTTTTTATATTCGATTTCATTATATTATTCATGTGGAAATACAACAATAAAAAATATCAATTGAGTAATTTTTATGCCATATTCTTATGTAGTAATGCCAATTAATAAAAGTAATCAAAAATGTATCACAATCGAAAACTATATATACAATTAGATAATTATAAAATTAATGAACAGCAGTCATCGCTGTCGCATATTTTGAAGGCACAACTCTGCTCACTAAGCCACTAGTCGGTTATTTGAAGAAATGAAAATTCGTCTCATGAATTATTAATTTATGAATGCAGCCAGCATTACACTTGTTTTATGCATGACATTGGAAATTGATATTTTTAATAGTTATAAATTGTTCTTATCGACATTATAGTACCCAAAATGAGAATTAGGTGGAATAAGGCATCATTGAACCAACTGAACAATCGAGGTATTAAATATAAAGAAGACGGACCTAACATCCAAGTTTTTTTGTATGTACTAAATAAAACATTTTTGATCTGTTTAGTGAATGCATTTCGATTATTTATCAAGACGGTCATCTTCACAAAAAATACAACTTCATTCCATCCGTTACAAAAAATACTTTAGCAATTCTAAGAACAAAATGTGGAACCAAATAGGATAACCTAATTAGAGTAGGCCGCGTAAATACTGCAAACTCTATTTATATAAAAGAATACGCCCGATACACTGACTGACTGAATGATTGACTGACTGATTCATTAATGCCCAGCCCAAACCCCATACTCCTAGAAAGTTGAAAAATTAGCAAAGGTTTCTTCTTATGATACAAGCACCCACTAAGAGGGATTTTTCGAAAATTGACCCCAAAGGGGGTTGAAAAGGGGATTCCAGTTTTAAGCTAGTTCGGAAACTATTAAACGTAGAACCTTGAAATTCGGCTGAAAAACTCTTTGTTGAAATCGATTCGACACGTGTAAGACGAAATTTTGATTTTCAGCTTTTTGAAGCATTGAAAACTGGGGTCGGTAATAATAAAAAATTAAAATTACCAATGCGCTTAGGAACTTGTTATTTTAAAATCCATTAGACACGTGTAAGACGAAATTTTGATTAACTTAGAAAGTTGCAATTTGGCAGAAATATTCTTGCGGACACTGGAGCACATCAACTTCTACACCGTTCAACCGATCGCCATGAAAATTGATATATATGACCGCGGCAATGCGCTGTCCGTGTCATAGGTGCGGCCGCAGGCCTCGGCAATTTAGATAGCAGAGCTGGTCACGCCAAAGGAGTGGCCGTAGACCGCGGAAATGTGGGCTAAAGAATTGTCGTTGATATGATGTACGTTGATACGTTAATATTTACAATATCGCAAGCGAAGCTGCGACGGCACTTGCTAGTATTAATATAAAGAGTGTTCAGGTGGCCAACTTGTAGATATTT
>WYDF02021471.1:0-13177 GCA_009867245.2 Adranes taylori | reverse complement strand
CTTCAAACTGGATCCAAGATGCCCAGGACCGAGCAAAATGGTTTAGGTTAAGAGAGGCTTATGTCCAGCAGTGGACGTATTTCCATTATTATTTTCATTATCAACATTGATAATGAAAATACTTTCAGAAAGGATTAAAATTACAGTTTGCGGTATAATATTTATGAACTGGAATGCAATCCGTCCAAAATTTTAATAATTTCAAGAATTTCGTAACAAATAATTTTGGATACTAATTTAGATATTTTTTGATTTATGCAAAATTATCAAACATGTACATGTACAAAATTTTTAATATTATTAAAAAAACTTATTACACCATATAACATTTTTTAATTTTAAAATATTAAGTACGCTTTGTATAAAACATAAAATAAACATAAATAAATTCTTCAGATTCTAATATCTGTTTATGGTACCTCATTATGCATACAATCAATATAGCAATAATGCATTGAATGTTTATATATTTATATATCAATTTAGCAATAACTGAACTTAAACAATATTATAGCATCTGAATAGCAACAAGCAGTAAAATCGTGAGCGTATTTATTTAATAGGATAGTTAAGTTGAAAGGTGCTCGTGACTATTGCCAATTCAATGCAGATTGAGTTTTTTCTTATAAAAATGTTAAAAATTGGTTTTTATGCATTATTTGTTGTATTTCGAAATAGATACTCGTTGAAAAGCTACTTAAATTCCAACAATTATGTAATAAAGGAGCAACACCACTCACTATTTAATAAAGGTGATCATAATAATTTCTATTCATTTTTGAACATACGAGAATAGTACCAGAAGTACCCAACCTAATCTATAAATAGCAGTTGTTGTTTGTCAAGAATAACAATGGCAGAAAGTTCCAACCTAATGAAGCTTAAGTTTGAAATTTGAGAACGCTAAGTTGTTTAGTATTCGTTTGGCAACCCTCAATACTAAACGCTCTCACTGAATTTATTTGACCTCAATCCAACCAGTATCAAAGTATGCTACCCTTGGGGATCTATTCTGGGAGAGTCTGCTCCTTTGTTTAGAACAGGTAAAATTTAAATGAAGACAAATATCGCAGTGATTAACCAAGTGAGGTGACCACGCCAGAAGAGGTGAAGAAAATCCACAAAATTGTATTGGACTACCTAGAAGACACGATAGGCGTTTCAAATGCCTCCAAACACGTTTTCGAGGACGTATTTTGTCAATTTACATGGTATACGATCAAGGCCGGTACCTAGTTTTGGCACTGCTAGTTTCCTTTGTTTATGTGCGATCAAAGTTTCTTTAAGCTGAAGAATACATCTTAACAGTTCATCTTTTGTTGGTTTCCCTTTGGGATTGGCTTTACTGGCCAAGTAATATAAATAGGGGTTACTATCTGCTTCTAGTGGAGCCTCTTGTCTTGTTATGTGGGCCACACTGCCAACGCTTACGTTTTGTGCAAGCAGTTTGTCAACTCTTCCAAACTATCCTCTTATAGTTTTAGCTACTCCTCTAGTCATATCCATATCATTGGCGACACAATGTGCTATCGCAAAGTCATTGGAAGCAGGGTCACATCTCCCTTAGAATAGAGCATGTTACGATATTTACTTATGTGTTCCGCTACTTTCTGATTGTTAGTATCAGTCTGGATTGGGGGTAAAAATGGATTAATAGTGGGTTATTCGTAAGCAAAATTATAACCTAAGTAGAAAATTCTAGAGATTTTGCATAACCCCCGTAAGTACTAATGAATTTGTAAATGTGTGATCATAATATTATAAATAATATGGTATTTAAAGATTTACGACTCTGGTTCGAAAATAACTACCGTGATGTCGTACATCCTATTTAGAAACTGGCATTTCTTTATAAGTAGATAATATGCACCTATAGACATAATTTGGCATCATACTGTGTGCAATTGAAACTCACTGCATTTAAAATTAATTAATTATTTTAATATTTCCATAACTTAAAATATTGTTTTATAAGTGCTTAATGAATAAATTAAACTGCTCATAAAATTGTCTGGACATCATGTTTAGTACATTTAGATTTCTTGCTATGAATTTCAAGCAAATTTGCATATTTAATTAATTCAAAGAAATATTTAGCTACGTTCTGGATTAAGAAATCTAAATAATTTATAATCCTGAGTTAGTATTAACTAGCGCCGTCTGCTGTTCATTGAAGGTCTAAATGAGCAAAAACAGTAGTTTTTTATAGAAACTCCAGTTTCCTGCATGTTAGTGTTTTGGCTGCAAATTTTCCAACGGAACTCAATTTCAGAACAGTCATTCGTCAAGCTCTCCGTCATAAATTGCGGCTCAATCAAATTGTTCACAATAAATTTAAAGTAACGGAAAACTCCGTTAGCTGCAGCGAATCTGTTCATAGTAAAAGGAATTACGTGTTGGCCGAAAACCAAAATTGTTCGATATAGAGCAAAAAATAGCAATTCTAGTTAGAAATAGCTATGTTATTCGAACTCGTGCCCACCGTACTGGCATTAATAAAACTGCAGTTCTCAGTATTCTGTACTAGCGCATACTCATTTTAGAAACTATTCTACCATTATTTACTGAACAGAATGTATAATATTTTTGTCCTTTCCTTTTTATCTAAACTTCCAAAAAACCACACAAAAATAACAAAAATAAATAAAACAAAAACAAAAAAAAATTTTCGGCCACCTAAGAAGGAAGGGGGCATTTTCCCCCTTACTTACTTTCCTCCTGTCTTCGTTCCTCAATAATTCTTTCCATTATCCTAATACCATTTATTCTTCCACCCAATCACATTCTTATATTCTCCGCCAAACATCTTTGTTCCTTACTCCAATTCATTCCCGTACACCCAATATTCCCAATATTCACCTAATATTCCCACCTTTCCTATCTCTTCCACATATCCTACATATCCTCTCACTCTTATTCATCCGGTACCGGTTTTCCCTTTCCTCACTTCCAGGTCCATGTCGCGCAACCATCCTTTTTATCCACGCCTATATCTGTTGTCATATACTCTGTCGTTCCCTCCCTATTCATTATATTGTAATATTTACTATAATATCTTCCATTCCTTACTTTGTTGTTTCATCTTTCTTGGACCTCAGTATCATTTATCATTCATTCATTCTCCGTTGTTTCAGTCGGGAGCGTTTATTTGTCTACTCCAATTATTCTCCTCTATACTCCTCACATCACACTTTCCATCTGCGCTCTTTCGTTTGCCCCCTATACTTCCGCTCCATTTAACATAATACTTTGCACACAAACGTCCATTATTGTAATTCTCATTCTCATCGAATCACCAATTTCGTTTCCCAAACATATCTTAATCTTTTCATTGCTACTTTTGCTTCATTTACTGCCAACGTTACATACCTATCACTATTGAGATGTAGCGTTACTATTTGTGACTATGAAACGACAAGTAAATCAAATTTGACAACACACAAACGCGTACATTCAAGTGATAAACCATTTCATTGTTCCGAATGTGATTATAAATCTGTACAAACTCTGCTACGTACATTCTAACGATAAACTATTTTATTGTTCTGAACGTAACTATATGACAGCACGCAGATCGACAGTGCATAGACTCGTACATTAAGGTAATAAACTATTTCACTGCTCCGAATATGACTCTAAGAAAGCACTTAAAAACCAATTTTAATATTACACAAACGCATACATTCCGACGATAAACATTCATTTGTTCCGAATGCGAATATGCAGTTTAAAAATATTAGTACATAATTAAACTTTATAGTTTATTTGGAAAATTTTATAGTGGATATAGTATAGCCTGTTTTACAATTTGGTAGCTCTTAGTTTTATTTATTACCCCCATAAAGGGTCTGACTTTAATAGTTTACCACATATAGTCTGTGCTATTCAAGTGACATTCAAGTGACAAACTATTTCTCTGTTCCGAATGTGATTATAAATCTGCACAAAATATTGATTTCATACGAATAAAAATATGCACATTCAGACGATAAAACAATTTTTCTACCGAATGTAACTATTATTCAGCTCACAAATCTCTTACGCCAACGCATTATAATTTTGCGTAAAACCTAAAAACATACATTTTCAATTACATCTTCCTAAGTCAAACTAGTCGTTTTTGCTGCTTCTCCCACCTCCACACCAAGAAATGGTACACTTTGAGATCTTATTATCATCTCGATTAAAATAATGCAAAATATTAATTTACATTGTTTAATGACGCTGTTAATTCACATTGTTTAATGAAATCGTACTTTATGTGAAATAAATATTTTTTTAAGAAAATGGACACGTATTTATGAACAAAAAATCCAAAAACGGACTCCACCAGTAAACTATCAATTCTATGCACCCTATGCACCCATCAATTCTATGCACCCGCCAATACTTTAACCCAAGTCATTACCGCTTGCTCTAAACGTAATCTGTGACGTCACGCTGTCATTTCTGAGATCTATCATAAATAGTTTGCGTCTTTCACACGTGGCATTTGAAAATCCAAGATGGCGACGGACAGATCATTTTGGGGCAAGATTTTAGCGCGAAATTTGAATCACGGGCGTGCGTGATTCAAAATTGAATTTTGCTAAATGTAACAAGAATCGAAAAAGTAACTAGGTCTGTCATTAAAGATAAGCACACACTTGCATTTTAAAAAGTATGCTATACACATGAATTTTAATAAATATAACTAGATTCCAAAAGTAACTAGATTTGAAACTAAATGTGAGTTCAAACTGTAGGTTGTAGCTAGAAGTGATATCAAAAACATGAGTATAATAACTTTTCCTATTTTTTACTCACCCATATATAGCGTCTTTATCTCTCTTGCCGACATCGGGTACAACTCCACCAGCTGCAACAGCTGCCGCTCCACCCATCACGTGGTTAGCTGAAGGCGGTGGTGGTCCAGCAGCACCAACAGCAGCTGCGGCCGCGGCTGCAGCGGCCGCCGCTGCCACGTGATTGGCATGATGGTACATGGCAGCGGCGGCCGCCGCATGGTGGTTGAGATGCGGCGAATGGTGCATGGCAGCGGCAGCGGTAACGGATGTCGCTGAACCGGGTGCAGGTGGTGGACCCGGCGCACGATGTGCTGCCGGCGCAGCGGGCGACGGTGTCGGATCGTAGAGGCCGGCAGCGGCCGTTGTGGCAGCCGTGCCAGGTGGTGGACCGCCGCCCCCCGAGTCCATATAACCCGGATGAACGATACCATCATCGTACTACAGAAAAAGTACAAAAAATGATTACAATAATGTTATTTTAAAAATTGATTATCTAAATTATAGAATATGCCTTTGTTGTAGCAAAGTACTAGATTGCATGTTGAATTATATTAGCAGGCACCTTCGCAATGCACCCGTGGGTTGATAATTCTGGGTTTTATAATAAATGTTATACTGGAAAGCTTATTTTATATTTTAATTATTTAAAAAAAAATAGTTTGTTTGAAATGTTGGCTGACCTGATTATAACTTACCAGAACAAAAAAAATATGTCTATACGTAAAGTGACTGCATGATAAGTTTTTATTTGTTATATCAATATTGTATACAACAACTATTTACTTATTACTTATTTGGATACACTCGGACTGCCACCCAAACTTTTGCAAGTAAGTGTGTGCTAATGAGGTGATTATAGGGTAACAAGTCTAATGTTAAAGTTTAGCATAATGAGTTTGGGAGGCAATTCGATTGCACCGACTTATTTAACTTGTTTAAATTATAAAACATTTATTAGTTTAATAATAAATTAATATGAAAGAAAAACTTAATTTAAAAAAATATCAGACACATTATTACCAAATTTTAGTAAATAATAGCAATATATTTTTAGAAATAAGAAAAATTACTTATATTACCAGAAATTATACATCAGATTTTCATCAGATGAATAAATATATTATACGTCCATCATGTTCACCATGAGCGTGCCCAGTCATAGTGGTACCCAAGAAACTCACTAGATTAAACCGGCGTACCTAAATTCGACCTTTGCATTGATTATCGCAATCTGAACAATAACATCGTGAAGGACCGCTATTCAATTCTACTAATTTGCCGAAGTATTGGACAAACTAAGTCGGTTCCAGTATTATACAACCCTTGACTTAGCATCAGGATATCACCAGATTGAAATGGCACCAGAAAATATAATTGGTTGTATAATATAATTGACTGATGGATGTCGTTTTTGTTACCTACTTTTACCAGCCAACTGTTACAGATCATTGGTCTACAAGTTTGAAGAGGGACAAAATTGCCAGAGTTGTACCTACCTGTCAGAGTTTCTCAACTTTTTTCGCGTCGAACCTCTCCGGATTATAATTATATCTTTTCATGCCCCTCCAATACTTTTTTTACATTCTTTTGATGAAAAAAAAAAAAAAACAAACGCACAAAATTTTAATGACATTTATTAATCAAATACAATCAGCTTTTGTCAGAGCTATTGATAGATCACTATCGACGGCAAGACGATCCGCTGCTCAGAAACTTTTGGCTCAACAAGAAAGCGTTTGATCCTAAACTTCTCTAATGTCAACAGGTAGAAGTCATCTTTCATGGTCGAATAGGCGTACATTTTTATAAATTCTTTCTGATCTTCAGCTAATTGTCATCAACAAACAAATGGGTTTCTAGCCAAATACCATATTGGTGATTCTGAATTCATGTCTCGATAATATCGGTAAAATTTTTGTTCCAACGCTTGCAAATCAGCTTCTACTTCAGTAATTAACTCTTCAACCAATTTTTGATTTTTATTTACTAATTGTAGTCATGTTAATACATTTTCAGCACACTCTTTTGGAGTCCAAAGTCGACGTCCCAGCATGTTGGCCCTTAGACAACGAGCGTAATTCTGTGTGGAAAAGAAGAACTTTGTGATCAGAATCGAGATCCTCGCAAAGTAAAGTAAATAATCAACTAATTGCTCTTGATGTAGTTCACAACCTTTACAACGGAGTTATAGATGTCTGAGTTTGACGTAAATTCTGTGACAATGTTTCTGAAGCAAACGTTTCTCAATGAATAGTGTGTGCATACAATGTGTGCTCATCAGCGTAGAGTTCTTTTCCTTGCGTGTTTCAGCTAAGTCTTTCGTGCACCTGTCCTTGCAGAAGCGTCATCAGTGCAAAGTCCAAAGAGCTTATTCCAATCCAAATTATTTCAAAAAGTGAATCAAATATATCATCTTCAGATTTAGTGCCTGCTGTCAAAGATTGGAAGTACAATATCTCTTCCTCAAACTGATCTTGTGACGTATCGAACATAAACGATTAACTATGCACAGTTAATGATGTCTGTGAATTCATGGCAACTTTTAACAAAAAATGGCGAAGTTCTTACTTCTGATTTTATGTCTGCAGCAATATTGAAAGAGAAATTGATCTCAATTTTTATTCTGATTCTTCTCCTAATATTATCTACGTAGCTTTTTATACACATGGTTTGATTAATTCATCGCCGATAGTATCGGGGTTCTGAGACCTGCCTGGACATGTCACGAACAACAATCGAATGGGTGAATTAGCGAAGTAATAAAATGAATTAGTAAGTGAGATTATTGTCGTTAAATAAATTTTTCCTTGCGAAAATGCAAACGCATTGCCTCCCTTCCCTACGATCTCACTATGCTTCCCAAAGATGCATGACCCATTGCTTGGGAAGTCCTGCTTAAACAGATATGAAAATAAAATGTTACCCACAAAGTGTTGGATTCGTTTATGGAGGCATAGATCTTAGGAATAAGTTGGTTTCTTTAAGGAAACTCATCTTAAAGTAATTCCTACTTGATATCTCTCTTATAGGTCTTGGCTTGAATATAAAAAACAAATACAGTGAGGAAAAACTACTTTCCCATTAGTTTACTACATCAATTTATAATAAAAGAGTATACGACAAAATATATAATAAACATAAGATAACTATAAAAAATAGTGGACGCTAATGAAATATACAATAAACAGTATCCATACCAGATAGAAGATAAGAAGAATTTAAGTCATTCTTTAAGTAGCTTTTACAATAAGCCACGATAGCTTGTCATAAAAGGTTGTAAATTTTTTTCTTATGACGGACGACTTATGGCTTTCTGAAATGTTATCGCCAGCCTCTAAAGTTATTTATTTTACAATCAACAATAGATATTAACTAGAAAGATACCATGGCTGTTTTAAAAGTTTCATTATTGTCAGAGTACTGCACTGAGAAATGTATTTGTAACATTATTCACATAAGACAACTATGTCAAAAATTATATTTAAATAAAAATAAATAATTTATTATTTCGACCGGTTTCGCCTTTTCCAATAAAGATATTTTCAGGGAGCATTTTTGTTAGATCAGTTTACCTGAACGTTTAACTTGTAAACTGTTTACACGTGTAAACAGCATCCTATCTGTAACATTAAGCAATGTTTAGCAATAAACAACCATTCCAAAGGGGGTAGGGGGCACAGCTCCCATGAGTCCTACCTAGAGCCCCCCATGAATCAAAAGCTATAAGATATACCACAAAAATAAACTATTTCAAAAGTTCAAGCCAGTCTGGTGTGCCAAGCAATAAAAATTTCCTAACAGTCACTCAAGAGCGACCGCGGCATAGCAGACTTGCGCCGTAGACAAATATGGGGACCGCGAAATTGATGGGTTCGCAAATTCATGCGTAGACGATTTCAAAAGTTTAAGCTGCCCTGTTAGAAATTTCCCAAAAGTGATTACGGACAACAGAGCTATACGGCGCTGTAGGCAAATATGGGGACTGTAGAATTCATCTGTTGGCGAATTCGTGACTGCAATTTGCAGAATACGGCAGTGCTTATTAATACTTACTTACTTACTTTATTTTGTCGTCCTCTTCTACCTATTATAGCGTAGAGGTTTTGATGAAAGCACGCCAGACCTTCCTGTTCTGCGCTTGGCTTCGAGAAAGTACTCGCTGTTCGGCAAACTACTCGCTGATTAGCCTCCTTGCAAAAATTAGGTCTTGAGTGCTGCGTCCACTTCTAAACCCGCATTGTGTTTCGTCCAGCTACCTGTGCTCTAAGACGCATCTTCAGAACCCGTGAGAAAACTTCTCCTGACACACTGAGCAACAATATTCCTCGGTGATTAGCGCACTCTCTATTGTCACCTTTCTTGAAAATTGGAATTATGATGGAAAGTTCCCAATCCCATGGGGTCTTTTTAAAACGCCACCCCAGATGCAGACCTCGCAGCAGTAAACGCTCCCCATCTGCTCCCATGAATTCCACCATTTCCGGTGAGGTACCATCGTGTTTGGGAGCTTTTACCGAGCTTAATCTTCTGTATAGCCATGTTCATTTCTTTAGCTATTATGTCTGGACCGTCATCATTCAGTTCTTCCAGGTTCAAATTTTCATAACTGACATTGTATTGCTCTTGTCCATATTCTAGAAGCTCCTAGAAACATTGTCGCCATCTCTCCATGACTTTTACTTCATCGGTAAGCAACTGCCTATCTTTACCCCTAACTATCTTCAAGGGATAGTCTTTCCCTTTCTGTATGTACCTTAGGATCCTGTACAAGAGTTTCTGGTTTTCTAGCGAGGATTACTCCATAAACTTCCTAAATTCTTCCCATGACTTGTCATTTGCTGCTCTTACTACAAATTATGTATGACTGCAGTCTTAGAAATTACCCGATAAGTGAGCCAAAAGCGGCTGCAGATCGCGGCAAAGGCTGTGGGCCACGGCAAAGGCTGATTATATAAAAATAATGATAATAAAATTTAAATAAATGGTACTACGCATGTTATACGTTAATTTTGCACTCATTAAAAATATTCCAAACAGTGATGAAAGTAGCGCATAATTAATGGAATTACATAAATAAAACTTTTCTGATATCAGAGCTATAAATAAAACTGCCGCTCGAGTGTTGAACCGGCTACAATAAATAAAAAAAAAATGCGTTATTAATATCATCTTAATCTTCTAGCTGGCACGTTATAAATACAAACATCGTATTTTATTTATAAAATAATTGGCACAAGATATTCATAAACGCAGCATTCGTACACTATCGTGTTAGCAATATTGGATGGATATAGAGATTTCGATTTCGCCCCCCAGCATACAATGGGATTTTTTTATACCTATTATTATTATTATTATTCGCTGATATTGAAAATAAAAGAGCAACGAGTAAAATAAGCAAGCAAACACATGCAATACTGTGGTGGTTTTTCTGATGATGGGAACTTCTTTTGCGCGCAACCCCTTTTTGAAATACAATCAGATGCCCCGACTTGCTGAGGTGGTAAGTTGCTGTTTTTCCTGTTACGTTAACGCGAAAGGGCGCCATTGTTGTTTTTTTATTGTGTAAATGCGGAACGATGATGATAACGTATCGACAACCCTCTTTTTTTTCTTTATAATATTTTAGACTATATTTAAAGGCAAAACAGAAATTATCTATTTTTATTATATTTTATAAAAACTTAATTATAATTTCAAAAAACGTTCCGAATTGTATTATCAAGAAATACAAAACCCATAAAAGTAACGGAGGAAGATTCCTGAAGAAATTTTCTAATATTAATTTTACTAAAATATATTTCTTTATTATTATTTTTTTTAATTTAAATAAATTGATTTATGTTTTTATTCGTTCTTAATGAGTTCAAAGTCAATAACTTTCCAATTATTATAATCTAAAAGGTAAGCAAAACAAAAGTAATTATTATGATATGCATCGTATGATATGCATCGTTCAATGAAATATAACATATTAATATCAAATACGCACATCTAGGTTTACTATTGTTTTCATTTTATTTTTAAGAATACACGAGTTAATTTTTAGCGTTATTACGAAGTACCTCGCGTCTTATTTTGAATTGCGGATTATCAGATTATTACTATGCAAAATATTTTAATAAATTGCCCAGTATTCTAATTCAATCAATTAAATAAATACGTAAATTATTAAGGGCATATTGGTAAATTAAACCTGCCCCAATTTTAAATTAAATATTTAATTTTTAATACATTCAAGTTAAATTTCGTGTTTAATTCGAATTCTTTTTATTTGTTCTATCATTCTTTCCAATCTGCCATAATTGCGGTAGATTATTAGATTTATTCTCCCAATTGTTCAGTAAGTTATGTTCATATAAGTAAGTAGATGTAAGTGCGTTCATATTTTTTAAGGCTGATACATATCTATTTGATTCGGATTCTGACCAATTTATAATTTCTATTTCTTTCCAGATCCATTAAAACATTTCTTGAGCACTATAACAGGAGCACCTCAGATTAACTGAAAAAATGCTCAATATTCTCCAAAGTTAAAAAATTGGTGAAATATGAGAAAAGAGTGGTGTTGAGCTAAGATGAGCGAAATTGGTAAAAAGGGTGAATATGCAAAGGATGAAAGAATGTAAGGGCAGTGGAGAAAATCAATAGTTGGAAAGGAAAGCATGGCATGAAAGAACGAGGGATGATTGCAGAAATATAGCGACTAAAGTGAAAAAGAGGATGATGATGTGGAATTGAAACATTAATGAAACATATTTAACGTCCCCAATTAATTTAATTATTAAATGTTAATGCTTTGGAGCTACAATAGAATAAAGTTACAATAGAATTTGTCTATTTTAATGATACTGAATCTTAGAAATACGAAAATTAAAAGATTTCCTAACATTTAGCACCCCCTTCCGAAAACTTTCAGCCCTGAAATCCAAAACTACTAAAAAAATTTAAATAATTACGTATTCAACTTTAATTTCGTGTTTAATTCTAATTCTTTTTATTTGCTCTAACATTCTTTCCAAGTTGCCACATTTAAATTTATTCTCCCAATTGTTCAGTAAGTTATGTATGTGCGTTCATATTTATTAAGGCTGATACAGAAGCATTTGACCCGTAGTCTGACGTGCCTCTGGACCCGAGCCTGGTTGTTGACATCTTCTTAGGCTTAGTGACTCGATCAAATTAGCTATTCATTGGTAAATTCAGGAGTGTGTATAGAAAGGTTTCTTGGATTTAGCTTCAAGAATGAAAAATCTAGTTCATTTATATTCCGGGGAAGGCAATGAACTGCTAGTCATATTTTGTACGATAAATTCATTCATTTCGATAGTTCGTTAATTACTATTTCTTTCCAAATTTAAGCAATTGGTGAAGTATGAGAAGAGAGTGATGTTGAGCGTGGATGAGCGAGGTTGATAAAATGGTGCACATGCAAACGATGAAATATGAAAGAACGTAATGGGAGAGGAGGAAATGGATAGCTGAGAGAGAGAGAGAGGAAAAAGGCAAATGGGAGGATAGGATGGTATGAAAGAATGAGGGAAGATACCAAAAATATAGCGACTGGAAAAGAGGACATAGTTGACGTCTCCAATTAATTGAATTATTAAACGTTAATGCTGTAGAACTACAATAGGCAATCAAATATGTCTTTGTACTCTACACAAAGGTTCTCGATTGCTATAAGCTCTTCGTTGTTAGTATGTTCTAGTCTTAGGTTCTGCAAATTCTGAAATTGAATATTTTCTAAATTTATGTTGTCAAAATTATAATTTGTTTCAATAAACATGTAGTTAAATTGTCAATATTATTTAATTCATTTTCAGTGATAGGTTTTACATTAAGAAGATAGTTGGCATTAAATTCTATACATTTTTCGTTACTACTACGATAGTTGTACACTTAAAATGATTGCTATCAAGTTTTACTAAAGATTCTGGGATCTCTATTTGTTTTGGAAAAACAACAATTTGATAAAAACTAGAATTACAATAGAATTTGTCTTCTTTAATGACTTAGAACACTATTGAATATTGGAAATACTGAATTTAAAACATTTCTTAACATCTAGCCAATTTCGCCTATAAAATGAATGCTCTTAAACTTTTTTGGCATTACATATGCCCCCCCCCCCTTCCAAAAACTTTCGACCCTGAAACCCCCTTCCGAAAACTTTCGACCCTGAAAATCAAAACAACTAAAAAAGCTAAATGAAAACATAGTTAAATTTGCAATGATCAAAGTACGAAGAAACCTTTTTCAACTGGCCCAAACATCAAACTATCCTAGCTGATTTTTATACAATACTAGCGAGCAGTGCCGGCTTCACTCACTATTTGAAAATTGCATTAAACATGAATCATCTCTACAGATACAATAGTTATTATTTT
>WYDF02021460.1:0-13177 GCA_009867245.2 Adranes taylori | reverse complement strand
CGCTCACATTCTTTAAACCAATGCTCCCACCGGCATTCTTTCTTCCTACGCACTCTCGCGTTCTCCAATACTCCACTCATCCAATACCTATTTCACCGGTATACACATCCGCATCTAAACGTAATAATGATTTATTTTTTCTTCATATCGCTGATACTAAATACAAAATTTGATCTTATTAAAGCAGCATGGAGGTTATGCTTTGACCACTATACTGCTTTTCTTATTCTTATTGATTGTTACATGCTCTGCATGAGTTCTCAGGAAGAGTAGCAATTCGCTGATATATTATAATAAAGTACCCAAATTTATATATATGGTACGCAATAACAAGGTAATAAAGTAAAGTTTATTGTATAAATATATATGTATGAGTCGATTCGCGATTTTTAATTGACTGACAATGTATGGCTTCTATTAATAATTCAAAAGTTGTTAGGATGATTCCATTAGCAAAAATAGCAAGTAAAGTAGCGAACTAGTGAATTTGATTTCTGATATGATTTTGTTCTTCTGATTGAATTTAGGCTTTTCTTTTGTTTCTCCAGGATGTCGGTAGAATTAAATGGTTGAATGATAAATGGTTAGGAACGATTAGGTCGTTCCTGATAAAATATCTCAGGAACGATAAAAGATATGACATTCGAATAAACTTTATTGTATAGGCTACATAAAGGCCCGTCGATTTTGTTCGAAACAGTTTTTTCCAAAATCACAATTTAACATACAAGGTTCTTTTTGTTTTGATAACCTTAGGGTCCATTTCCTCGAAAAGTTTGCAAAAAATTTATTTAGTTTGGTGCGGATCGGGAACACGGGAGTACTGAGTCACGGGAATAAGGAAAAAAAATTATGGGTTTCTAAACCGCTCAACCGATTTCGATCAAATTTTCAAGCAAGTGTAGCATAGGGAGTGATCTTGTTTAGCGTAGATCGGGAATACGGGAACACGGAAATTTGGGACACATATTTCTGAAATTTTTAGACGAGGTTGCATTCGAATACCCGCGTGCTTTTATATACATAAAGGGGAACACAGGAACCCGGCAACACGTGAATATGGGAACACAGATTCTTGAAATGTTGTTAGGGCATATCCTTGGTCGCGGCAAAACCGTAATGCGGGAACACTGGTATACGGGAACACATATACTTGAAATTTTGTTAGGCATATCGCTCATCGCGACGAAGCCGTGACTGCGGCAATTAGGTCATGTCGCTAGTCGCGGAAAAGCCGCGGTCGTGTTGCGGGAATACGGGAACACATATTCTTGAAATCAGATCATGTTATTATATCAGATCAAGTTAAATGAAATCAGATCACACAATATCAAATTACTTCGAATCAGATCGAATAAAATCAGATCGAATCAGATCAAAACAAATCAAATTAGATCAAGTCAGATCAAACCTCATCCAGTCAGATCATTTCAAATCTCATCAAATCTGATTAAATCACATGAAATCAGATCAAATCTCATCAAATCAGAAAAAATAAGATAAAATAAGATAAAATAAGATCAAATCAGTTCAAATTATATCAAATCATATCAAATCAGTTGAAATCAGATCAAATCAATGCAAATCAGATCAAATTACATCAAAACTATTCAAATCAGATAAAATCAGATCAAACAAAACAAATTAGATCAAATTAATTCAAATTGGATCAAATCATATCCAATTCGATCAAATCAGAGCAACTCAGTTCAAATCAAATAAAAAAGTTCAAATTAGATCAAATCTGTTCAAATCAGATCAAATTACAACAAACTGTTCAAATCAGTTCAAATTAGGTGAAATCAAATCAGTTCCTGCGCAGATTAAACAACTGATAAAACTATAGACTGCTATTTTAGAAATTAGTCAAAAAAAGAGTCAAGAGCTATCTTAGGCGATAGCAAATCCTGGGTAAAGAGTGGTTAATACTGGGAAAGTATTAACCACGAGCGGCCGTAAATTGAATTTACGAGTTATGAGGTGACAGTCAAAATTAATAGGTTCCAACTTTTGTTTTATGCCAGATATAACAAAACGTAGGGTTTCCAGTATATGAAAGATGGGATGGCGATCACGTCTACGAATTTTTGAAGTAAAGGACATGTCACAGAATCCACTTCTTGAATATTATAATTTATTATTTGTAATTAATTTATACATTACTTTAAAGGGTATGTTTTGACTTAGAGATGAATTATTTCATATTTACTGACATCATATTTACATGCTCTGATTTGACATTATATATTAAGATGTAATAATTCTTGTCTTGTACATTATTTTGAATTAGGTTTCAGTTCAATGGTAGATTAGACAGGATTAGACTATCCTTTAATAAGGGATTGGTAAAAAAATAGGTTCGTGAGTTTTATGTTGCGTGAATTATGTGCCACTGAGCAATATAAATTCTTATTGCATGTTTGTTGGTGCTATATGTTTATACATATATAAGCATTTAATTATTCCTAACAGTTAATTTCAATTTAGCAATTCTGAAATTATTTCGTACTTCGAGAATTCATGACCAAATAATATTTTTTATTACATAATTTATTATTCTATAACAACAAAGTATCAATAATTATTTTAAGTGTTTATGTCTTTAATTTTCTTTAAATTAATATATTAATTCTTAATAATATGTATTTGAACAACTGTGAACATTGTAAATGCCTTATTGGCTTGATGTAATACTAAGTACTGGCACTAGTGAAGTAAGTTCTCTAGGAGAGCGGGTGCTAAATAATAGAAACACACTACATGAAATCAAAATCAGAAATCTCGTTTTTACTACAATTAATCAGTCTTATATATAAAGTGTTTAATACGCAAAAATGTCTGAACTAAATAGACCTTTAAAAGATACATGCATTTTAATTATTCAAGATGTTTTCTTTTTAAACTTGCACAATTTTTCAATGCACAATATTTTTATATATTTAATTTTATTTCAGTACAACATTTGTATTAATAATATAATTAATGCCATAATCTTCAAAACAAAATTTGAACCTATTAATTTCACCTCATAACTCGTAAATTCAATTTGCACAATAGTTGTTTAGGGTAAATTAAATAAAACTTGCGTGACCTAAAAATCACTTACCCATTAATCCCCCGGTTCCCGTACTTGCGTACAGCTTCGCCTTCAGCATTGCCGCGTCCTACGGCCGCTCGTGACTCACTCTTTCCCAGTATTAACCTACGGCGCGGACAGCTCCGCTGTCTGATTTGCCATGGCCTAAGATAGCTCTTGACTCTTTTTTGACTAATTTCTAAAATAGCAGTCTGCCGTGCAAGGCTGACGCCTTGCATACTACACTTTTAGCAGGTTAATCTGCGCATGAACTGATTTGATCTGCTTTGATCAGATTTGATGTAATTTGATCTGATTTGAATTGATTTGAACTGATTCCATTTTTTTTCCTAAACATAGAGAAATATTTTCTTAGTTCGAACGAAATATGTGATAGACACTTTAAATAGTTTCTTCATTCAACATCTCGAGTATCTAGATTCCTTTTCTTAACAATGCGTACCCATAAAAAAAGCCTTTGACTGATGTCTCATAATTAAATACAGTTTTTAATTACCATTATACATTAAAATGTTCGAATCTAAATTATCTGGAACGCACATTCTACATCTAATTATGAATATATTATGCGTACTTGTATCAAATTTCTAATAACATTTATTACAATTGTCATATTCAACAATTATTTTATGACCAATTTTAGGGTATATGTAGCTGAATTCTCTAATGTGTAGAAAGCCTGATTATGAAAGCAATCTAGTGACTTTCTCTTAGAGTATATTCTCTTAAATTTTTTGTCTTGATTTACGTTTTAATGGATCCCTTACATCAGGAGTTGAATGAATGCTTCTGCTTTAAGCACTCAGTCAAATGTTGAAAGCAAAATAAAATCAGTTCCAAATCCTTAAATTGACTAAAACTTTAATTAAAATCATTACTGTAGCGGTGCAGATTATTAACATGGGCAACGCATATGTGAATTCGAATTCGATATCACATGTCAACTTGCGTTCAAGAAATGCCGTGGTCTTGCGTACAGCCTTTTGCCTAGCGCTTGCACTGCTCACAGTTTAGCCAGTCAAATCGCGCTTAACTTATATGCTTCGCTACGTTTTGCTCTTGTACATACGAGTCGGGACAGAATTTGAATAATATAACCAGCTGCTTTTTCTCCATCTCTTCCTCTGATTATTACTATCTAGAGGTTGATTGATTATTACTATCTAGTGACGCCGTGACTCAAGAGCGGCCACAAGCCGTGGCAAAGCGGGCACCAAAGCTGTCTGCGCCACAATATAAGATTTATGGCTTGGCGAATTCATGCGTAGGCAATTTCAAAAGTTCAAGTCATGCAGGCTACGACAAAGCGGACAGTCTGCAACGTACCTATTTATGAGGACCGAGGGATTCATGAGTTGGAGAATGCGTGCGTAGGCGAATTCAAAAGTTCAAGCAGTCTGACATGCGAAGCACAAAAGTTACTCCGTGATACAGCGGACAGCGAAACTGTACGCGCCGTAGCCAAATATGTAAGCGTGTCCTGTTAAAAGTTTTCCAAAAATGGTTCAAGAGCAGCCGCAGGACGCGGACAACGGAAAAATAGGGACTGGGGGATTCATGGATAGACGATTTATAGGGTAGACTAGTTTCTTTTAATTAAATTAAGTAATTTTTAAGAAACCGCGATAAATATTTGCCATCACATTACCTAATTTAGTTAAATATGTGACAGACTCCTACCCACGACGCTGCTAATGGGGAGTCTTAGCAATAGTCACAAATGCGCAAACAAATATCTTATTACTTCAGTACAATATCTTCTTACTTCAGTACGTACTATCCTCCGCAAACGTAGTCCTCTGGCACCAGGTCAGTTTAACGTGAGGCCGCACACTGGAACTGATCTTGTTGTTCCTCCAGTTCTCAGTGATTTATTGAGAGCACCAGCAGCTACGAGTCTTGTGATTTGCCTAGAGGTTCTTGATCTTGCGGGCACCTGAAATAAACTTACTACTAATTAGTAAAACAGCATTAATGATTCAACAAAACACGTCTCTTAATTTTAAAAATACAAACAAAACTAGAAATGTACAATTAAATGTCAAATTAAACAGGATTGGCTATTGGCGATTAACAAATAATAAAGCAAAATTATGTAGCAATCAATGAATAAGCGGTGCATGTAAAGCGTGCGATGATATGATAAGAAAATATCAACTATGCGGGAAGCATGTAAAAGCGGGGTATCATACAATCGGGAGACGAGGGGTTTGCTTTAGCACAATAAGTTGGAAAATGGTAATAACAGGAATACTAGGAACCACTATGACCTACGTAACACTGCGTAGATCAAGTCAGTGCTACTGTTGTCGAGTGGATAAAGCTAACCTAGACGGTCAGAATTAGGCACCTCAATGGGTAGAACGGAAAGGAAATCACTATGTCCGGCGTAACACCGCGTCGAACAAATCAGTGTTACTGTTGTCGAGTGACTGATACTAACCCGTAGGTTAGAATCATACACTCTAGCGGGTAATATGGAAAGGACACTGATATGACATACGTAACATCGCGTCGAACAAGTCAGTGTTTCGGTGTAACATGTACATATTGGCTCGTCAACTGCGCACCTATTCGCCGTTGACCAATGGCGTAACAAATTTTATAAAAATAACGTTTTATATTTTATAAAAAATAATTACTTTATTATTTTAAATAATTAATTAATTTTAAATAATTAATTAATTTAAAATAATTATTGTATAAAATGATTGCTAATAATAGGTTTCCCCTTCCTCAGCCGAACTTAGAAAGCAGTCATCGGAATCATCCGTGTAGATGTTCTTTTTGTAAGTAATTTTGCACTATTTTATTTACGTTGATAAAATAAAACTCAAAATATAAAGTCTTTTAAAGTAAAAGTTTAAATAAAACTAACTCTAAATAGTCTTTATCTAACTAAATATTATTTAAAGAAACCAAAAATATTAAAATCAATATCAAAACGTCGAAAACGATGAAAACGTGTAATCTTAACTACACTTTTGACAATTTAATCTGACTACTCGGATTCTTGCTTTCTTGATTTCATTTTTTTTTTTTATTTTCTCGCTAATTTGATTAATATCTTATTATGCTTATGTATAACATTGCAATTTTAAGTTTTCATTTTTATCGTAAAAACCGCTAAATATAGGTATAGGGACATTACATATGGATCGACAAAAAAATTTATTCTACAACACTTGCTGTAAAAATATACAGGATGGAGAATAATCACTTCAAAGTCGGCAAAGTTCATACTTTTATACTGACCATCCTGTATATCTGATAATAAAAACAAGGTACAAGTATTATTTTCTGACCTTTATTTATCAATCGGCACAAATTTTATTTCTAAATCTTGAAGCGTTTGGACACAGCGACGTTTTAATTTACAATATGATATTCACAATTTTTTGACAAAAGCAATTGTAACTAGAGAGCCTCGGAGCAGCTATCTAGAGAACACTTGTAACTAGAGAACACTTTTTTGAAATACTCTGTATACCTGAAATTTTTTTTAAAAGATGCTCATTTGGCAGCATAACACTTCCCCAAAATTTCAAATTGTTGCCAATCATACACACCAAGTTTTTGAAAATGGACGTACTATTGCCCCATCCTGTATGTAGATATTCATTAATCTTGACGATGAAATGTTAATGTAAAAACTCAAGTACGTATGTATCATAGAAATAAAATTCAATGCTACATAGTCAACAATATCGTTTTCAAGTTTACCTAAGTATTTCTTTAGGTCAGACGATAATCTTTGTTGCATTCGAAACCACTCAAAGCTAATAGTTGTAATTTGTACTTGATTGCTGACTTAAATTAGCTATGAGTATAAGTATAATAGCAGTTAATATAAGCCCAATATGGATTACTAATTATTTACCTCATCAACTGCCTGTCATGACATACAGGAAGAGCTATACAAACTTATTGTTTGTTTGACTGTTTAAAGTTTGACTGATATCTTTTCGAATTAGGAAGTCATTGTCAGTCACACTGATTCTACCTACGTCTTTACTCTTCGTGCATAAACCTATTTCTTGTATACTTTTTATGAAACAAAATTACATATTTATAATTGTTTTTAGCGATGCTAATTATTTAAAAAAAAATATTAATATATTGTCTCGTTAAAAATGCACGACAATGCACGGGTGGATTTGTTTGTAATAAATAAAGATATCAAGAGATAAAACCCACCCGACTATTAAAAGGGATCGTAGAAAATAAACATTTAAATAAGAAACCTATTTTTTTGTTATTATAAATTAATCTATAACGCTGAAATTATATAGGGTCAATATAGCTCCAAAAATAATTAAACACAACTCGATTTCTATTCATTCTATTCATGAAAAGTTTAACACACATGCAATAAAGTTTGACGCCTATTCGCAAGTAAATGTAATAACTACTCAGCTACATTTAATTAGCTTTGTACCATTAGATATGTACGAATAATTTGAAACAAAAATTTATGTTAGATTTTCAAACTAATGAATAAATGATTACTCACAACTGTGCTGTAGACATTTCGGATTAAAAGTACTTACGCAGGCTTATTTTTATTTTCAGAAAAATAATTTTTAACTAACTCCGTGGTCAGAATCAGTTTTTATTGACTAGCCTCCCTACTTTTTGTATCGCCGGCTGTTCCATTGTTCAACATATGGTCGGCACTCGCTTATGTCTAATTTCTTACACTATAGCCCTTGCCGCAATAGAGCATCTCTTTCTTTTTGGTCCCCTGGCTCCGTAGATTCCAACTAAGTTATGTGTCTTCAGTTCCCTCCTCCTGTTCTATTTTATACCCCCTTTCTATTTTATACATACAAGATGCAGGTGTTAATTAAATCATACAAGAATAGCGCTACATGTTCATGATGTTTCTAATATAATGCAATGTTTACATAACTACTAAAACATTTCCGCTTATGTAATGAACTTAGTGTTTAGAATAACATATGAGTATTGAAATCATGAGAGTATTAGAATGGAATTAATATTTAACACCTTTCAATCACTATCCTAGTACATATTCTATATTACCGTGACACCTCAATAGCTTTCAACTACAGGACTGTCGCCCTTTTATACACTGGAACAATTAGCTCCTCTCTTTCAATTCTCAGCCATTTCTATCTCTCCTTTCCACATACCATTTGTTCCCATGGCTATCGCTGTTACGCCACTCTCATTCATACAACCCACATCTCCAGTTGTAAACCATCTGTACTAGAATAGCTTCCTTTTTTATACTGTTAATATCTCTACTCATTTCTTCCATGGATATTTCCACCGCATTTACGCGGCTTCCCTCCCTCTCCAAACTCACATAAGTTTCTCTTCTGTTCACTTCTAATTCTTGTATTCCTCCATAACATTGGCATCTTTTACATACGTTTTTCAAAATAAGCTGAAATGCAAGTGCCTAGCTATGTGGGCGAGGTTGATTATGCGATAGCTAAAAACAAGTTCCGATGTATATTTGAGCAACTGAATCATTGAATATATTGATATTTCAATTAAATATAGAGTTTGTGTTTACTTTGTTAACATTGTAATCTTAATGTGGCAGGCAATTCATGTTTAAGTCAATTAGATTTTAATTTAATGACAATGTGTAGCTTGTATTTATAACGCAAGAATTGTTACGATGATCCCATATCATATTCCATTAGCAAAAGTAGCAAATAAAAATAACGAGCTAAAGGTATTTTGATTTAGAATATGAATTTGATCTTCTGATTGGATTTTGACTTCTCTGCTGCTGCTCCAGGACGTTAAATGGTGAATGATGAATGTTTAACGAAGGTGTTGTAGGTTGATCCAGTCAGACAGCATGACGAAGATATGAAATGGTGTAAGATATATTGTGAATATACGATGTGCAGAATTTACTCGTCGCCGAAGTAATAACGTAACTAGCAGGGTTAAGGAAGGGTTATGAAATACTGATATGAGTGAATTAAATTAGAATTGAGTGATGAGATAAGTAAAGATTCAATAGAAAGTTAGTGAATGTAGATATGTATATACCTGTCCAGATTTTATAAAAATGTACTACTGACTTTGTTGAATTTAATATAAAATAAAATAAAATAAATTAAGCGATTTGTCGCTGGCGCTACTTAGAATAAAATCAGAACCAACAGTGCGAATTCTGCTTGCTTTCAAGAATAAGTTTGGTCAGTTAATGGTGATTTATTGTTGATCGTGCGAGGCTACACACTCGTAAACTATCAGAAGAAGATCCAAAATGCGTCTAATTAACGGTGGCTTGGGTGGGTCCTTTTATGTGGAATTAGCTACAGAAAGCTGTTCTGGCGTGTTGCCAGAGCCGTTGGTATTTAGATGATAGGCGAATAGATTGGCGTGACTTGAAGGGAACTTCTGCTAGAAAACTTTAAAAAGGTTTGTACTTCCGACCAATAGAAACATTTCTTTGTTCCGTTGAGATTTCTAAGGGCCAAAATTATTTTATCTTGTCAATGCAGAGCGTAATTGGCGGGAGCTTATTAGCGCTGTTGGTAGTAGCTTTATGTGACCAAAGTTTTAGGAAGTATAAGTTACTCCTCCAAGTTATAGCGGTATCCCTTTCAAATGTAGAAATAATCAATGCTAAAAAACTATTAGTGATCGCAAACACAAAAGGGTGAGTAGTGGAACTGTTTCTTGAACATATGGGTGCGTGAAATATTAGAAGCTTTTAACTGAAACGCTCGTTATAAGCTATTCAGTTAAAAACGATATTAATAAAATCTTTCGCAACAGAAATATCCCGATGCGGAAATATTCTCTCTACATGTGTAGCAAACGCAGTTTGTGTCTCGTATAGCGCGCAGCGAAAGATATACGGCTAGGCGCTTTTTCTATGCATGCGGCATTTACTTAATGTTTTGCCAGCCATATGAGATTTTATTTTAAGCGTATTAAATTTTTATTTCCCAATTTTTATTTTTATTATTTGTTAATTCATCGTTATTACATTGATTTGTTGAATTATATTTGAAGAATTGAATTAAATTTGAGTAGATAATTTATATTATATTAGGATTACTTACTAATCCAAACATATATTACTAATCCAAATAGTTTGGTATTTGAACAAAGTATCTTGTTTAACTCTATCCGTGCGCTTAAAAAAATATATCTAAAATCAAAATGCTTATGTACTTTAACAAAAAAAACTGTCTTCGTTAGTTTTAAAATAGCAACTTAAACTTATATGTTGTATATATATGAAAATAATGAAACAATAAGGATTGTTGACTTGTTTGAATAATGTATTATAAATTACAGGAAGTGATAAAGTAGAAAAGCAGCGCTGTTTATCTAACTGATTCGTACAAGAGTATTTGATGAATAATAGAATGACCTTGACTCTGAAATAACTCGAAAATGTCTTAGATAGCCTGTTCTTTACGAGGTTACTTCATCATTTACTTCTTCAATTGGTTACAACTATTTATAATGCATGTTCTATTTGAAGACAATCAATTCAAAACATAAACATGATTGACATAAAATCGCTTTATTGACAAAGTGAATGGATTAGCCATACCATGTTTCATATACTGGAAAGTAAAAAGTTTTACCGTGTTGCTCGATATAGTGTTGATCATGTCACATTTATAACCCGTGTATTCAATCAAATTGTGGAGAACTTAGGTTCACAGTGGAGAACTTAGGGGACCTCAAACTTTAATCTAGCTCAAATCTATATAGATATTCTGATATATACACCCATCTATAATAATACACCTTTTAAGCACTATATAACTGGGTATATATGCATAGGCATACAAAGAGAGGGTCAAGGGAAGGGTTCAGCTGTCTTTGATAATGAATATCTAAACTTCTAAGTCGGCGAGAGCCTGGAAAGTAAGTTTGTCTCTTGAAGATGATATTGGAGCAACAGGTTAAAATCGCGGGAAAATTACCTTCCATTCAATTTTCTCGGAGAGGAAAAGACAGATGATAACTTAAGTGAGCTTTGAATGAGAGTGATTGCCTTCTGGTTTTCTAGTATCCATATTCTTCAAAACGCAGCAGGGGTTGGCAATACCTCCAATTTACCTAAGTGCATGCGGTCGTAGGGTTTGATGTTTTATGGTTAATTCAAAATGCATTCGTTGTTAGACTAACGGTACTTTTAAATCTTGCTTCTTACTCGAAGTCACGTTTTAAACGGTGGCACCAATAAAACCAATCCTTTCGTATGAAATATATTTATGATTCTAGCCAATATATTTAGGATTCTAGAAAAAATCGTATTTCTACTCAATTAATTGTCGCCCCTTAGACCTGGCGCCCGGGTGCCGTGCGTACCTTGTACCCCCGCTTGGCGCGGCCCTGAAGATACATTCTGCTAATAGTCGCAATAGAAAGGTTCAATAACGTTAACTACAAAGATTACAACCGATTATTTCGTGCATTATCCTCGTATAATTATGTCTATGGGAATATGAAATCACTCCTCTTCTTGATACTAATCTATTATTTGGTTGCTAGTGAATAGGTTATTTTAGAACTTGTTTCATTTTCGTATCGTAATGATATTATGCAATTTGATTTAGTCGACTATAAATTGAGTACATTTATTATATACAATAATACTTGGTTAAATAACACAAATGACCTTTATTTGAATCTTCCGATCCCAATGACAGATCACAAAGAAGATATGTTAGTAGTAGTATAGTAATTTTATAATAAACTAATTTGTTAGATCAAAAAGAATAAATCTCGCATCCTGCTGAGAGTCAAAACAAAATAGCAATAGCAAGGGAGGGAGAGGATAGCAGTAAAATTTTGGGAGTGGATAAGTCAACTCCTAGTGAGATTGTGTTGCAGGAAGCTAATTTGAAGTGTTGTGTAAACGGGGTAAATATGAAAGAAAGAGAAGAAGTGATGACAGGGAATGAATTGTGAGGAAAAGTTATATATGTGTGCTATGGATGATGTAAAAAAATTACAGAGAATAAATGGGTGAAAGATCGAAAGAAAGTGTATGAGAGATGTGGATGGTCGATGAGAGAATGGTATGATATGATGATGGAACGTAAGGAGTCTGAAGTGGAAGTGGAGAGAACGATGAAGGATGTGGACAAGAGAGGGGAGAACAGATAAGGGTATACAATAGTAAGTATAAGGAAATAGAGGTGGTAGGAACGAGGCCAGAATATTTGGGGTCGAATGAAGGAGTATGAAGGAAGAGAGAATGATAGCAAGGTTTAGATGTGAGAGTATGGAACGAGGGAATATATTTTGGATGAAGGAGACCGAAAAAGTTGTAGGGTATGTGGAGGAATGGCGGAACTATGGGAGCACTGGGTGAATGAATGTGAAATGTTTGGATAGATAGAGGAGCAAAAGGAGGAAGCAAGAAACTGGAAGATGTGTATGGAGCAGGGAGGAAAAGGAATCAATGGAGAGGATAGTGGAGGAGATAAATCGAAAAGAAAAGTTAGAATATGGGAATAAAAATAAGAAATATATTGGAGGGACAAGAGAAGAAGGAACGAAGGAAGAAGAGAAGGAGGGACAAGAGAGAAGAGAAGAACAAAAAAAAAACGTGTAAAAAAAGGGAAAAATAAATTTCAATTGGAATTTGGTAAAAATTTGTTGATGTCATAAGTTTTTGTAAAGAAATTTAATGATGCCAATCTATCTTTTCGTCAGCGAGCGATTATCGAGTGATTTGATCAAAGTAGCGCCATACTCCATATAAAATTGATCATTTATAAATCACCAAATATTTACAATGAAAATCTAAGTATCCAAATATCAAGTAATATTACAAGAAGCACTTTCCCGCATTTACATTTATCGCGAGTAGATTACCTATATGTATTATAAATACAAAGATATAATAAATACAAAGTATACATAAATACAAAGGTATTATAAACACAAAGAACCAATAAATATCGTTATATTACAATGATATTTCGTACTCTTCTGTTTTTACATACATATATATATATATATATATATATATATAGGTAAACACAGAAGAGTACCCAATAACAATGTGATATATGGATATGTACATATATATGTATATACTCTTCTGTGTTT
>WYDF02021449.1:0-13177 GCA_009867245.2 Adranes taylori | reverse complement strand
AGTCCATTTTTAAATTGCCCCCCTTAACTATCAAATTGCCCCCCTGTGGGGCGTGGGACCCACGTTGGGAAACACTGTTGTAGAGTATAAAAAGTTAGTTATGTCTTTGTTTGTTAATTTATTTGCATTATATATTGTTTGTCTAGTTATGTTTGCCAAATGGTTTAAGATTTCGAACACAGAAACATACAGTGACTCAGGCGCCTAATTTTCACTCGTTCGTAATAACGAGGGAAGATGGACGCCGAGTTTATGGATTTAGTTTGGTCTTTTACGAGGAAGTTCGAAATCGGGATATTTGTGGTGCAATGCAAACCTTACAATCAATGTACATAACTGAATTATCGAGTGGATCAAAGGTAATTTGTATTTAATTCATTTGTTTCCACTGAAATAACAGAATAATGTGTTCGTTTCTTAGATGAGACAACAGCAACCAAACGCACAAAGTCGTTCGCTGCCTCGTCATTTCAAAGTTGGACCATCATGCACGAATGGGACTCTAGCCTATTATGATATATCAAAGGATAAATTATTTGTATCGAAAGCGATTGCACTATTATGTGGAACACCTTATGTGCAAGCCTCGCGAATGTTTCTTGAAAATCTCTATCGATGCGTTCCAAGAAAACAACAGCAATCAAATAATCAGACAGCGTCCATAGCATCGTTTGCATCTTCAGTATTGAGTTTGGAAAGTTATGTCTTCAATTTATTGTATGAGGTATTATAACCATTATTTTTAGGCTTATGTTATAAAAAATGAGAGAACAAGATATATTTGTAATGATAGCAAAATTAGGAATAATTTAAACGAGGTAGAATAAAAAGAAACCTTAAAAAGTGACTTAAAACAATTCATCCAATGAGACCATTTTTGGCTACAATTGTGTTGTGTCTTTAGAATTCCTGCCAGAAGGATAAAACGTCAACAAAGAATACTTAAGTACTGTTTAAGCGTCATGAAGCGTTTCTATGAAAATATCTGTCGCAAAAGACCCAAACTGTAAAAGAGCATTAATAAAACAGCCTTCCACAAGGCGTTAACGTTTTTGGCCAATATTCTTGATCAATCCCTGCATTTACCTCATGTGGTCCTGCGGACGTTTTTGCTAAATCCAAAACTAAAATTGCTACTTCATGGAAAGAGTTTCGATTCAATTCAATCTGTAAAATTAAATTTGATGAAGAATCGATAGGGCTATTCCGGAAATGTGTATTGCTTCATATGGGGCATACTTATAACGTGACACTATAAATGTTGATGATTATTAAATATTTCGTGTTGTACTCGGAAACTCTGGAAACTTTCATTGACAGAATATATTTCCAATCGAAGTAGAAATTAAGTAGAATCTTACGAATATTTATATATGTATAATCAAATTTATATTTTCAGGTACAGTTACCTGCGGAAGGCAAAAGCCTTCTCATGCATTTACCTCCACAGGACGTTCTGTTAGCGGCTGGAACGTCTCGATTAAGTGCGTGCGTACTACAAACACCACGTGCCCCACTTGAACTGCCTCATTTTGACTTTTCCCTTCGTACCATGTTTGCTCTGCTTGGAATTGAGGCTATATTGCGTATATTTACTTGTCTCCTACTTGAGAATCAAGTTTTACTACGCAGTAACGGTAAGTGTTTATTTATGAATGTGTTTATGTATATTTCTTTGGATTTTATAAACTAATGTTGTTAATTAACATTATTACGTAAGAATTTTTATATAGCGACA
Organism: Adranes taylori; assembly: GCA_009867245.2. Taxonomy (NCBI): domain Eukaryota; kingdom Metazoa; phylum Arthropoda; class Insecta; order Coleoptera; family Staphylinidae; genus Adranes; species Adranes taylori. The sequence goes on along the minus strand of WYDF02021449.1, from coordinate 11,439 downwards.
GTATATTTATTAAAAATTTGTGAACGTGATCACCACCCCACCCCATCTTGCATATACTAGAAGTCCTATGTTTTATTATATTTTGCATAAAACAAAATTTAATCTATTTAGTTTGAGTGTCACCTTATAACTCTTATTAGAAAAATTGTTTTTTAGGGTAAATTAAATAAAACTAGCGTAACCTATAAATTACCTATCCATCAATCCCCCGGACCCCATACTTGCCTACGGCGCAGGCAGCTTTGCTGTCCGCTTTGCCGTGACCTGAGCACTCACTTTTGGAAAATTTCTAACAGAGCACTCTGGGCCTGTTAGAAATCTCCCCGATTCGCTCACACGCCCGTTCGCCTATAACTTTTGAATTTGCCTACGTACGAATTCGCCAACATATGAGTCCTCCAGTCCTGTCACTTTTGGGAATTTTCTAGCAGGGCTTTGCACGAAAGGCTGACGTGAACTATTGAATTAGTAGTGAGAGACCTGTAATAATAATGTGAGAGACCGCATCGGGAATGAAAGTAATATGCGTTGGTTTGATGCCATATCAGGAAACAAATGAGGTGTGGTTGGCTACAAACAGACTCGTAGATGGGGTAAAAGTTGGGTGACGGCCCAGGCTTAAGAATAGCCATATTTTTCGTATAATAATTGAGTACCAATTTTGAGGAATTGAAGACAAGACCACCAGCAGTAGCGACAGTCGCCGAGATAGTAACACGATTTTGTATATCATACACAGTTCTGTTTATGAAATTTTGAATATGTGTTTCTCTTTGTACCCTATTACCAACCTATCTCATATCCACTAGAAGAGTGTATAATTGTAGCTCGCGTTAATAGGGGTTAGTTTTAGTCACTCAGCAGCAATACCACTTGCGTTAATCGGGGTGTTATTGTAACTGACAATAGTCTCCTTTGTGTTCCATACACTAGAATGTCTAATTCTAACTTACTTTAAACGGGGTTAGGTTTAGTCGCTCAGGCAAACATAGCACTTGCGTTAATCGGGATGTTATTACAGGCTATACTGGTCTCCTTTTTTTTGTTTCATTCACTGGAACATTTAGTATTATCTTGCGTTAATCGCGGCTAGCTTTAGTTACTCAGCTGCAATAACACTCCGAAGAGTGTAATTCTAGCTCGCGTTAATGGGGTTAGAATTATTAATCATTCATCGAACATAGCACTCGCCTTAAACGGGGTGTTATTCGTCTCGTTTTTATAGACGTGAGGCTCACACAAGTTTTACTCTGCAGCACGGGTTTGTGTGTGGCCATTCACTCGCCATGTTATTTCCGTGGCACGGTTCATACACACAATCCTCTCTAACTTTGGGTCTTATCCCTACCATCAGATTCTTCATAACACATTACTCCGTTCAAATATTGTCTTAGCGCCTTACTCATGCTTTCAACAGAACGCGGCGCCTATGCGGTATTAGCTGGGGCAATCAACAGTAATGCGGTATATTGTGCCAACTTATTTATTATAATAGCAAACGGCGGGTCAAATCGATCTATCCACACATGTACACACCCATACGTGCATAAGTCATACACAGTTAAACGGTTATAGACTGTCGCGTACTCAATGAACGGCGCGGCGAAACAATCGTCAACTCTCTCTCTCTCTCTGATTCATATAGTCAGATGGGCGACCAAATGTTTCCACTCTCATACGCGCTAAGTAATGTGTTTAATAGACAATATGTTTTATTAGCAGAAGTTGGAAGCTAGTTTGTTTACATTTAATACATGTGTTCAAATTTAATAACTAACTGGTTCTATACCGGAGCAGTACTTTCACATAATTTATTTATTTGATCAATTTTATTTAATCGATCCCATGCCTTTTCTCATGCTTTTCCCATTGTCCATCCCATTGGACAACTATTATTTATTTATTAGGAAGGATTATATAATTCTATTGATTTAATCTTATGTCTCGTAACAACTTGGCTACAGGTAAATTATTCCTTATGAACCCCTCTTTAAATTATGTATAAATGGATTGCAGAGATTTGAATACAAGATACGTACTAGGGTGAAATCGAAAAAATATTCAAAACATTAATCCTTTAGATATATCTTCATACATCATATACATATTACATATGTATATGGTATATGAAAGATAAAAAAGGAACTTATAGTTTTATTGTAGTAAAACAAATATTTTTATTATCTTCACCAAGTTGTCTACAAATAGATGTCACTTTTAAGATTGTTTTTAATATAATTTGATTTTAGATTGCCAACGATTGATGATCATCGCTGAAGGCCTAACGACTTTATTATTTCCATTTGCATGGCCTCATGTTTATGTTCCGATATTGCCAGCAAATATGCAACATTTTCTCGATGCTCCCGTTCCTTTTCTCATGGGTAAAGTTGTTTTTATACATAATACAACTGTTAATAATCAATTGTAAAGTAACACAACAAATTGCTTTCGCTCGAAAACCTTTTATTTAACCAACATTTTCATTACATTTTCACATCATTTTATGTTCTCTCCAAAAGTAATAAATTTTTCCCTTCGTTTCCTTCATCTTCAAAATGTCAAAATGGTATAAAATAGTTTAGGTCACTGTCGACAGTCTTGACAAATCAAATCAAAGTTATCGAAAAGAAAAAGTGCCAAACATCTTAAGTCGACTTAAATGTCAACTAATTTAATTAAGTCCACAGTCTTTGATGTTTTAAAAAGTTTTGATTAACTATCGCGAGGAAATTTGACGCCGGCCCAAACTGGAACCCAACGAAAAGAAATGCAGCAAAAAATTTAAATGTCATCATTATGCATCATTACTAGTAGGGATACGTAATTTTCGCAAAAAAAACAATCAAATTTCGCAAAAACAAAAATCCAAAATTTCGCTAAAACCAAGAACAAATCTTCAAGTTAACAAGAGAATAATAAAGTTGTAATATTAAAGAAATTCTCACTCTATAAAAAATATGGGCACAGCATTTTAACTGAAGTATAATATCTGTATCAGATAGTCGTACTGTTCCGCATCAACACTATTTGAAAATCACGTACTGAAAAATCACTCCGCATCAACACTATTTATAGGACTCCATAAACTTTGAATTGCCGCTTTTTCAAAAATTAGTTGGTTGTATTTAGTTGTCCATAAAACCTGAAAAACATCGCGAGTGTTTGTTTTATCTGCTGCAGCTAAGAGTTGTCGATGAAAGTGACTATATCCAAGCTCATCTTGCGGGATATTTTTAAAAAACGGAATTTTGGAAAAACTTGAGACTAAGAAATCTTTCCTGAGCGACTGCGTGGTAATAGCTATAGAGGGACAAAGTAATGTACCAATGTAATGGTAGAATGCGTTTAGTCTTTCCAAAGAAAAACTATTGACTTTGCCGCTCTAAACAGGATTTTAAATCTTCTAATTTACTCTACATTAGATGCGCGAATGGATATTTTGAACCTTCTAAGTATTCAATCAACTGAAAGACCTGTGGACAAAACTCAGATATGTATGTCACTTGAACTCTTATTTTACGAGCCTGAAAGCAACAATGTAATCCATGTATTCGTTTAAATAAATTACAGATGTGAACCAAGAATTCAACCTTGTTAAAACGGGTTTGGAATAGACCTTTGCTGCTAAATGAGGAGCTTCATCTTTCAGAAAATTTAAATATGCACTTTTCATTTTTCTCGAGTGTAGAAAAGCTGATTTTGTGTTTGCCACAATGAAATTCAATTCTTTAAACTCTTTCAAAATTACGTCACCCACAAGACTTACCTTGTGGGCCCAGTATTGGTAGTGTAAAATATTGTCACCAGAAAGTATTTTCAAGTTACCAAAACATACACCCATGTAACGTGCAGAGTCTGATTCTAGGCCCTTTACTAGAGAATAATCGATATCATGCTTTTTTAAGGTGTCGATAATTACTTGAGAACAAGTGGAAGAATTAGCACATTCTAAGAAATTAACACTCCAAGTAACAGGTCTGTTCAAGTTCTGAATTAAGAGCATTCAAAAGAACTGCAAAAACACACCTTCTTTGTTTGTCAGACATTTCGTTGGCCACGATGACTACAGGTTTACCATGAAGTTGGTTTACTGACTCCTCTGAATTCCCACAAAGTGGTAGGTATTTTCATCGTGAAGCATCTCCTGATGGAAGGTCATCTGAACCAGCTATATATTTATCAAAGTAATCACGAACAACTGGATGATCCAATTTATGTAAGGGAATATTGACTTTTAAACATATTCTTACAGTGTCTTCAGTAAATACATTTTTTTCTTTTTTTGCACGTTTGTGCACTTCGAAACTGCTTACGATGGTAGATTGCCATTTTGTTCCAGAAGAAGCACTGTTCTTTTTTGCGTGAGTAGAGGAAAACGTGTATTTTGACAGAGTGTCCTTTCTCTGCCCTTCCAGACGAATATTACAATATTTGCTCATGAAAATATTTTCATCTGCTAAATACAGTCCTTCTTTTTCGTATTCTTTCACTCGCTTTTTGGATGGCTAATCACTTTTTTGGAGGGTCCATATTGATACGTAAAATGTAAAGTATTATGCAACGTAGTACTGTACATTGACGTGTCCAATGTCTGTAGACGATTGTCGAACATGTCCGTGTTGCTAGAGAGCTAGAGCCTGTCCCCACCTCAAGGACTTAGTAGTGGCATGTCGGTAATAACAATTCTTCGAGGACAGATTACAGATTTTACTAGAAGCGCATCGCTTCGCGTTTATTTCCATATTTTGCATTTATTCGCGTGTCATAAATACGAAAATTTCGTATCCCTAATCATTACCTACAATGTTAAGACAGGAGGATCCTATCTTGCATCTAAGCAAAAGAAAGAAAGAAAGAAAGCAATTTAATTAAATGAATAAGGACATCAAATGAGTTAACTGCATACACTGATTTAGAAGAATAGTCAAGAAGTTCTGGGTGCTTTAGGTTTTGTTATCTTAGTTTTCTAAGATAACCTTTTTGAACATAATCATACCACTGACTAAATGATATTTATTAGTAATGTAGATTTTAAGCTAAATGCTTTTTGCTTTGTAACCCTTTATTTTTAATTCTTTCAAACACATCATTTTGTAATATTTTCCTCAATTTGTTTAAAGGTCTCTATGCAACAGCAGATAATATGACAAAAGTGGTATCTGAAGCGACAGTTTGTTATGTTGACATCGACAAGTGTCGTATAGTTTTACCTGAAGAAGTTGGCGATTCATTTCCATATGAAGATGAGCTAGCGAATGAAATACGAGCAGCTCTTGATAAATATGGCGTTCGTGTACCAAATTCTTATGAAGATCTGAATCAAAGTATTGTTATTCATCAACATTGCCGACAGAATCATGTAAGGCATCTAGTTGCAATGGAATATCTCGATTAAATTGTTTAAATTAAACATTTTTATTTTAAAGGATATAATGAGTCGTTCGTGTACTACTCTACCTTCCAATAATCATCACCATCAACGTCCGAATAATTTACTGTTGCATTCATCCAGATCGCGAAGTCCATCGCAACATCACCTCCAGCAGCACATGCGTCCAAAACTTTCGCTAATGATGGCAGCTGTGGATCGTGGCGTTCCAGTTGATGAAGATTCAATGCAATTGGGACCACATTCGGCTCGCACCGAAGCATTACAGCGTATTGCTGATATTGTGCGACGTACTGGACTTTCTTTAGACCATGATAATATGACAACATCAATGTCGACAAGTTCAAATTGTAATTCCATTCATCGTCATCATCAGAAGCAGGATAATAATTCTTCTTCCGCTACAATTGGTGTTTTAGACTCTTCGCTTGCTATTTCAAATGATTGTTATGAGGATCTCAGATTTAATAATACAATCAGGGAGATATTTTTAAATCGTTTCGTCCATATTTTTCAATCGTAAGTACTTGAAAAATAATTTGAAATCTATATTTTCAGATATTCTTACAGGCATTTACACATACAGCCAATATTGATGGAATTATTAGAATCAACGGATTTTTTGTTATCACCATTGCTTGATTTGTACTAGTGTACTACAGTTAGTTGCCAATCAATCACATCTTAAAAGGTATGTGTTTTTTCTAAAACTATATTCGCCAGTTTCTGATCTAGACTTTTGTTATGTGGATCACATTTATTATTACACTTTAGTATTATCTGGAAATAAATAACCTTTTGAAAAAACTCCTAAAAACTGATGAAGATTGTAAATAGTATTTACTGTCTACCATTTTTAATTGATAAGTGCTTTATTCAAAAAAATGGTGGTCAAGAAATATAAGAATTGGTTTAAAATTGAGGCAAGGTAGACACGTGTTTCTGGCATAGTGGTGTAGCCATTATCAACACGCTGTAAGGTATCACTACACTGAATTATGAGTGCAATATTCTACCATTACGCTATATGCCCCTGTAACTAATTCGTAAAATTTTCTTTATAATTTTCAAAATTTTCTATATGCCTTCTTCAAAATTTCATAATAATATTCATTTCAGTCTATTTTGTAAATAAACTATTTCTCATTAAATTAGCCGTTGATTCGATTAACTTACACCATACTCTATCCATTTCGATCCTTTCTTTCTGGGCGTAGCATCGTAGCGTTTCATTGCTGACTCCATTGATTTGGTATGTCGAAAATTTGCCTTTCCATAACTGTTAGTTGCTTCAGACAGAATTTTTTTAAATTAAGAACTGCATTAGGTGCACCTTTAAGTTTTAAATGATTTGTTGGAGAAGTACTGAAGCTTTGATGCCAAGCTTTTACAGGATTTAGGTATATGTTGAAAGTTTTGATCTACATCCGGTTTAATTGTTTTAACGTTCATGTTTCTGCAGCCAGGTTTGGTGGTTTTGTTGCGGTCTTTTAATATTCTGGTAAATTTGATGTAGCTGTGCTAACATCCTCCGTCTGTCGTAATCAGCGATCCCAGATACACAAACTTTGGGACCTCTTCGAAACCGTCTAGTTTTTTCACGTCAGTATTTTTTTTATTGATCGTTATTTATCCGTCAGTGATTTCGAGGCCGTGTTTCCTAGTGATCTGTTCGAGCTTTAACTGCTAGGATTGTACAATGTTGTGAAAAATCGAAGAAATTGAATATATTCGAGGTCGAATAATTGAGAGAATCCGAAAACTTAAAAGTGTACTGTGTGATGTTTTAAGGTTTTAACAAAACCGTCTATAGTTCTTCATAGACAATACAAACAGAAAGAAATATATATTCCTTTAAATGTCAATATATAAATGTTAAATTAAATTGACAACACAATAATGGCGGCTAAATTAACAAAAACATTATAGCCAAGCAGTTTACATAAAATAGTATAAATGCATAATCACAATTAAAAGCGTCGCATAAAATAACAGCGGTGCATGTAAAGCAATATGCAAGTGCGTGATATGATAACAAAACAACAACGTATGCGGGAAGCATGTAAAAGCAATATATATGAAAGGTATGCAGAGTAGGGAGGGGGGAAGTACAATAGTTCAGACGATACGGTTGACATGTATGTCAAGGGAACTACTATAGTTCACCGTAACACTGCGGTTGACGCTTGATGCTAGTGTTACCGAGCGATGAAGACTTGTCGCGGTTGACTCTTATTTAGTAATAAACACTCTAGTTGTGTGGGAAGTAGGAAAGCGGTAGGAAAGGTAGACGGAAAAAACGAAGCTATAATAAATACATGCAATAGAACAAAACAGTGTATAGCATACAACCAAGGCGGTTCCTTGGCGACTATCGCTGGCCGGTGACTTACTGTAGCTGGTGGTTGGACTGTAGCTTGCTGCCGGCTGAAACTGTTATGGCCGGTCTGGAGCTTTCGATGTCCGAACGAATCAGGAACTAAATTTATATGCTTAAAAAATTCCCTTTTTAAGAGATGAGCCTTGCTCAAGCTTGCTCTCCGTTGTACGAGTCATATGAAATCCTTTGCACATTTCTTTACGACGCGATACGGGTCTCCCTTTAATACAATGTACCAGCAACAGTATCACACATCTGTGTGTAAACCAGCAAGCACAATTTTCAAATGTATTCAGAATAACCAATATACAATAGCACGTCATACAATCGTAGCATGCACGCACACAATGCATCCACATACATACATGCCCATTTCGCTGCGTATAAATAGTTCATCTATGCAAATAGATCGGCGTCTAAATTTTATCTCTTTCTAACCTATGCGGAATTATACGTTCACACGAAGCAGTACTAGCAGCTTAGAAACTACATTTTAAATTAATACCTAAATTACATTCGTTTATCTTTAAATAAGAAAAATAAATTTTTAAATGCCAGCGATAAGAAATTAAATACTTGTTTACTTATTCTACTCTTCATAAATACGAATTGATTAATAATAAATAACTGTTATTCATTTACATACACCATTTAGCATGAATGTTACAACTGCAATTGTCGAGTAAACATTTATTTATTAAGAGAGTTATTTTTATTATTTTTATAGTTATGAAAATTTTGTAATCATACCAAATTCTCAAGACAAAGAAGACTGGTTCCAAAATCGCGAATCGATGCAGAACTTTGATAAAGCATCATTTCTGTCCGATCAACCGGAACAGCATCGTGCATTCCTCTGGCGTTTCCTCGAATCGCAAATGTTTGCAACGCTCATCGACAATAAAATCCTTTTGAATTGGGGTGAATGCGATACGAATCTGACGATATTTGATCATCGGATTAAACTATTGAAAGCGCGCTACGGTGGCGATAATTTAGCGATACGGAGTCTAAGCTATGAGCCATGTACGATTGCTCATGAGTTACAGAAGTTGGCGGAACGAAGGCTGAATAATCCGGATTTTGAGAGTGCACAACCCAAGGAGATTATGACGAATAGGAATGTTGCAATTTCAAGGTAAAACGTAGAAGATTTAATTTGTTTCATTTATCTACACAAGTATTCTTGATTTTTTTCATCTATTCTATCTATCTCCATTCTTTACACTCGATAGGGCGTCACTGATCTAGCGCCTCTAAATTTGTCAGTTCATAGTCATATGGGTCGCTGCACGTAGCGATTTTCCCACTACTAGTTGCAGCTGGTTCATTTATCATGTCGACAATCTGCTTTTTCCTTTTTTGGTGCTCCTCACCTTCCACCATAAATTTTTTTTTCGTGTGTATTCTTTTCACGATATGGCCGAAAAGACGAGATAAGTTTGGTTCAGTCGTTTGAAAAATCATACTGTGCTGTTAAACTCTTCCAGGAATAAGGTATTGGAGCGCCAGTCCAGCAGATCTGAAGAGTTCTCCAATATACTCACATTTCAAAAATACCGATCTTTTTCCAATCTGATTCTTTTAACGATTTTTTAGCATCATGATGGGAAAGATGAGAACGTTGGCTAATTGAAATTCAATGGTTTTTGTTATTATTTGTCGTAAATTTGGTGCGTAAATTTCGTAAATTTGGTCTGGCGTTAGTAATCAGGATCCTAGGTACACAAACTTTGAGATCACTTCGAAACTGGCTACATTATTCATGTTCGTTTGTTTGTTAATCTAACGATTATCATCATCTTCGTTTTTTCGAAATCGTATTCCTGGCTGATCTATTCGAGCTTTATCATGAGAGTGTCTAGTGCTTTGCAAGAGATTGCTACAATCAATGTATCATTTACCAATGTATCAATGTATCAGGTTGCTAATTTTCCTACCACCAATAGACCTAGTTTTCAGTCATCTATACCTAGTATCTTTTGAATTCTATGTTCTGTATACATATTTATCAGATTCAGGGAGAGTATTTCAAGTCGTGTTCGTATGCCTGTGCTGTGAATTTCAAAACAGTTTGGTTAATTCTAACTGCTGTTGTGTTATTATCATACCCATTAGACGCATTGAAGCTCTCATTTGCAAAAGCACAGTTTACAGTATTGGGCGCAATGGTGTAGTCTATGAAGTATATGAGGGCCTGGATGTTGAACTCTCTATCATTCTCTACAATTTGACGGACATTGAGAATTTGCAACATTGTGCTTTTCCCTAAAATCCATTGATTTTCAGGTATTTCTGGATCTATTAGCGTAAGTTTTATTTGTCAGTTTCCTTTAATTCAAATATTTCTAGTTTCTTAATACTGACAGAATCCTTTTTTAGGTATTTTCCTATCTTGGATAAGGAAGTATTAAATAAACGGCCGATAGTGAACAAAGGAAGTATTCCACGTGCGAATGCAACACGAAAAGGTGTTCCGTATTCCAAATCTGGTAATTTAAATCAAACTGGTGGTTCATCAATAGATAAATCATCGACAGCGAACAAAGAAAATAATAAAGATGCAATGTCTCCAGCTCTTATCGCCCAAGCGAATTGGACTTTTGTCGAGAAATTATTAAAAGTACAACCTTCATATTTATACATTCTCTTCTGGTTTCTAATGGATGATACATTTTAGGATTGTAAAGCGAAAACGAAACGTATGCTTTTGGCTAAATTAGGCGCTGAAGGTGTAACATTAACTGGTACGAATAATTCAAGTATTGACATGACCTCAGCAACGACAGCAGCAGCAGCATCTTCGAATGCTGGCAATGTGGAAGAAAGTACTTTGGTTGCGTCTCTTTGTGATTTTCTTGAACGCGTTTGGTCGCATGGTGTACAGAAAAAGCGTGGAAAGTCCGCATTATGGTCACATTTGTTAGTCTATCAGGAATTGCATGAGAATTTAAGTAATGAGAAACAACAGAAACGAGAAGAAAATCATGAGCAGCAACAATCTTTTGTTCATGGTACGAAAAGGGTGTTATGGATATTTTAATCAATTAAAAACTATTTCCTTTCAGGAGAGTTATCCAGATTAGCTTTACGTTTAGATACTTGGAATAATATGGATAATAAAAGTTTACATTCTGATTTACCAATACTGCCAGATTCGCTTTTATTTGATATGGGGTAAGTGTATCAATATTTAGTCATTTATAATCTGTTTTTGTGAGAGATTTGAGAATGCCACTTTGTGAGAGATAATATACAGCTTTTGCACTCTTGGCTAGACAGCGTAGAGACATGAGACACATCTACTAATATGCGCAAGGTACGCGGGCAGTACAACTTGATGGAGTTGCCACGCGGTCATCATCGTTGGCTCGTTGTGCTTAGCGATTGGCCTCTCTCTTCCTCTGACGCTGACTTCTTCATTTTCGCATTGAAGACGTAAATGCCAGGAAAGGGTTACCTGACCTGACCTGATGTTTATAAGAAAATTTACCATTGACTTGGTTTACTAGTTTAAATAAATGAAATATATAAATTACTATTAGCGCTTATTACAAATCTATTGGTTTGAAATAATAATTACAATACGTGAAATATAATAAATATTAAATGTAAGATTTAAATGCATCAACCGGTCGTATTTCCCAGGCTGTAAGGGATTTATATA
>WYDF02021438.1:0-13178 GCA_009867245.2 Adranes taylori | reverse complement strand
ATATATATATATATATTCTATTTATTTTATTAATTCATTCCATTTATAATAATTTTAGAACTCTGATGATGCCGCTAATTCCCCGCCGAAACGTACGTTTATTGTAGAAATAAGAATAAATGCTCAGACCTACATCCATGGATTTTCATTTACAGTATAATGCATAAAAGGTTTTTCAAATTAATACCTACTTACTTTTTATTTCTAAATATCTTCATAATAACAACTTCTGTACGCAAGTTCATACAAGGAAATCAAATAAAGGCTTATGTAAGGCACAAACTTCGACACTATTCCGTTGGAAACAAACTTACTAGTATGGAAAACAGGCACTACACTGACTCCTCACCGAAAGTCAAATTGCTCAAATAATGTAGGAGCGTTTTAAGGATCTTCAAGATTTGCTTAAATAATACTTCATTTTTAAGATACACAGCCAGCTAAGATATCCACCACAACTATTATAACTATTAAAAAAAAAAATTATGAAAAAATGCAAAAACATAGAAGACAAAAAGCTAACACCTCCAAAATCCTCCTTACATTCTATTTTCAGGTATGTTTCTTACGCAGAGAAACAGATAAAATGTACATATTATGAACTCTAATCGAATTAACTTCAACCCGGATCGAATTAATATTGACCCTAATCATCCTATTTAACCCTCCCGTACAGTTAGTCTATAGCACAGATTGCTTACAAATAATTTACCTATGGGCGTAGGTAAGGACCCCACCCTCCCCTATCACTTTTGGGTTTACTGTCAACAGTAAAAACAAGGGAAGAATAAAATGGAGAAAATGCATTTCCATCCGCCCAAGTGCTGAGAATTCGTCCACTGAGGAAACTTCAAATACGAGTTTTGGCTGTGCAGTATATACAACATATTTAATATGTTTAAACATATGTGGATGCCAGACAAAGATTTTATATTTCCTGTTTCCGGTAAATGCAATTTGTGGTTTCAAAAGTAGCTTGTTCAAAAAGCGTTATTGGTTGACATATTTTGATGCCTTTAAAGAAGCATTGTAGAAAGCGTGCATTGTCTCTGAAACCAAAAATATGGGATCGTGGAATACAAGCACCGCACTCTTTGATTACAATACCATTTATAAACTAGAAATATGTTTTGGAAAAATTCGATAAACATCCCTGAACGCAATATCACAAATTCGCTGAAAAAAAAACGGTCGAATTTAGCAGAAGCGCTCAAGACGATCGAAATGTTGTAAAGAACTTGAAGCATAAAAACAAAAAATAGACAAAGAGATTGAAAGCTATCATATTAACTGTCTTGTTATGTGGACGGAATTTCATTATGGGCTCACGAACTTGGGTTTTTTGTAAGCTATTAGCTCTTTTTCATTTTTAAATAAATTGTTCATCTACATGCGCACACAGATGTCCACATTAATATCTCTAAGAAGCGAACAATCATTCACGCAAATTTTTCAAGGATTCTAGGAAATAAACTTCAGCAAAATAATAATTCAGCATTTGGTTGGAAGGCAAGCTCATCGGCAAAATGTCCAGGTAGACCCAGCCAAACTACACTACCGTATAAATCTTTTCATTCCTTTTGTCGATCATTTGAACACAAAGCTGGAAGCACGCTTCCAGGATCATGAAGATGTCATAGCTGACAGTCAGCTCTTAGTTCCGGGTCGAACCAAAACGGATAACAAACTACGAAACGAATAAAAAAAAACTGGGAGGACTATACTTGAGATTTACTGATCAAAAATCGTTGCTATCTGACTCTGAGTATAAGATGTAGTACACAAGGTAGATAGACTCTTGTGAAAAACCATCTATTACTCTAGAAGCTATTAACGCATGTGGTGCGACCTTCTACGCGACAAAGGTGCAAATCTTTGCAACTTTGTCTGTTTCAACAGTGTTTCTAACGTTGATGCGATTTAACAGCTACGGCCGACACAAAACATGACTGGAGCGCTGTTATCTCTTCTCACAGGTCACCGAAAAATAATTACGTAACTAAGTATGGCAAACTCTTTCCATTCAAATGATGTAGCTACGTATGAATCTACCTATTACCACATTATTACTTTTATTCAGAAGTAGCCCAAAGTAAATGACGAAACTTAAATCCTTCTTCAAAATAGTTCAAATTTCAAACAGCGCCAGCGTTTAATTATTAGCAGTCTGACACTGTTGATTTATTTCATGATTATCTATCTCTTCCGTAAAATACCATGAAACACAATATTTTTAGTCTTCTACGCTAATCTTAAATCTTAAAAACGCTAATGTGTTCTTAGCGTTTTTACGCTAATGTGTTCTTAGTCTGAATCATCAAAACGAGAAATATCCCGAAGAAATAGTGATATATTTTCATTTATATACGTCCATGAACATTACTTTTGCCATAGAGTGTACATAGTTTAAACTTCATTGTTCATCGAACCCAAATGTTTACGCAAGACTGGCTTCATAAAAACCAAGAAGTGCATTCTTTTGCGCAAAAAAAGTTGTCAAAACCGTTGCTGCTAGCATCATTTCAGTTTCCATATATTACTTTATGAAGTAAAAGAAAGGAGTGAATACGATTATTGTTTATGATATAAAAATATTAATACGTAATAATAAGATTATATTAAATTAATACTTAATAATCTTTTAATAATAGATTACGTATCATTGTGCTATTTCCCATATGCACTGTTAAACTGTGGAAACGTTCTTCATTTTTGTAAATTTATTTTATAAAGTGATTCTGTTCAATATAAAATTTACCTAAACTGTACTTATGACATAAAGCATGTTTGCCGAATAAATGACAATTGATAACGAAAACTAGTTGTATAATATTTGTATAATAATACAAAAAATATATGAAACTACAACGCAGCTTTCTGCAGCACTACCCAACTAAATGGAACAATAACTTTTCCATATATCTGCGTAGGCGGTTAATCCTGAAGCGGCCTACGCATCCTGAAGCATTATTCCTAATGACTTCGTAGATTTATCAGTTTCAAATAATAATCTGAATCATTGACTCCCAGCATTGAACCATCATGAAGTATGAAGGAGTTCTTGCGGAAATGTCAGTACCATGTCTAGAATTTATGCCCGCTTCTATTTGACGTAAGAAGGTGAAATATTCTTTAGATTTAACTAAAGTTTGGTCAATCACTAGGTTTAAATGATGTTTTGAGTGTTTTAATTCGACACAATGTTCGGTTTAATAAAGTATTAAGCTTTGCATGCAGGTTTATGGAACCGTAGGATTTTAGATTGTAGGGATTTAAGCTGTAAGGATTTTAGTTGTCTGGGTTTAAGCTGTCGGGATTTTAGCTATCGGTATTTTGGGGTGGACCTGGTTGGAACACCTGGTTGGAACACACAATTAGTATTTATACTCAAAATAAATTCATTCTCTAAAGTAATTTGATTTAAAAGTTGTTTTTTCTTCTATATACTTTAGCTAAATATCCAATCTTATTACAAGACTTACATTTATAACTTTTATATTTGCACAGTGCAAAAGTATGCTCTGATTCTCCATAAGCAAAACATTTCGTTTTCTTTGGATATCTCTTCTTTTTACTATTATCCCTCTTGACAATATTTGGTCGATCTATTTGAAAATTATTCTTTTGTTTGAAAATTTATTTCCTGCTAACCACCTGATCCACATAAGTTTCAGGATAATTTACGCTGCTTATTACCGCAAGTCCCACATCAATAACATTGTTAAGACTTTTAAATGTTCCTCCTTACAACATCTGTCTTTTACCAAACATCTCCTCAAACCAGATACGAACCATAAATCCATAAAAATAGAATATGTACTTGGTTGGACGAAAAGGATTTGCTTATAGAGAGCGGTTGCATAGATAGGGACAGGGATGGGCATTTTACCTTTAGAGGCCATAGAGAGGGGTCCGTAGTGGACTATCTGTTAATGAACAATATAGCGAGAGAGCATTTGGTATATGTAAAAATTGGGGACAGAATAGAATCGGGCCACTTTCCTGTGGAATCGCAGTGGAAATTTGGTTGATGGTGTAAGGAGACGTGAAAAAAGAAGACAGCAGGAGGTGGGAGAGTAAAAGATATGCTTGGTGTCAGATAGAAACAGAGAATAAAAGCGAAATTGGAAGGTATGTGAATTGGGATAGGTTGGAGGATGTAAATGATTTAATGGAAAGAATTATAGGGAATCTTGAAATGAAGAAAAATTAGTATGAAAGATGAATATAATAGAAATAAGGATAAAGTAGATCAAGTATGGGCGAGGGAAAAGTGAAAGGTGAGAGAGATATTAAAAGAAGTGAGAGAACATACAAAGCCATTGGAAGAGTTTGTGTAGGCGAAGGAAAATTAGAAAAATGAAAATAAAAGATGTAAGGAAAGGAGAGTTAAGGTAGAAGAAAAACTAATTGACAATTTAAAGAGTGAAAAGGATGTTTGGGGTTATTTAAGAGGGTTGTCTGGTGGTGATGGAGAAGATTTCATGTTACTAGTGAGTGAATGGGAGGAGAAGTGCAAAGAGGAAATGAAATAAAATAGGAATGAGGAAGCTGGAGTAGATGTGAAAGAATGGACGACGTGGAAAGAAAGGGTAGAAGATGATACTAGTGACGAGGAAGTAGAAGATGAGATTAAAAAAATAAAAAATAGAAATGTAGCTGGACCGGAAGGGCTGGCGATGGGGATGTTTGATTGAAAGTGGTATAAGAGCGTTAGCAAGGTGTATGAATGCAGTTTGGATGGGTGAAAGTAGGATTCCGGATGAATGGAAGGAGGGAGAAATGGTGCCTGTATACAAAAGACGGAATAAAAAGAAAAGTGGAAGCTATAGTGTAGTGACTATTATGAATGGATTATACATAATGTTTGCTAGGATTATAAACAAAAGGCTGGAGAAGGAAGTGAAAGAAAAGAAAGTACTGCCTAATACGCAAACAAGATTTATAAAGAGAAGGGAGACAGCATACAGCATTGTAATAATAAATTATTTGATACAGCAAGAAATTAGTGAAAGGAAAAAGTTATATTTGTTGTTTGTTGAGTTCCAGTCTGCATTTCATAAGGTAAATAAGGAAAGGCTATGGAAGAGAATGTATGAAATGGGAATTTCGAAGAGGTTGATAGGCATTATAAGTGAAATTGTAGGAAGGGTCGAAAATAAGAACGAGATTTGCTGAGCGAATATCGGGGTGGTTTGATGCCCTTTGAGTGCTTGTTTATTTAATATATACATGCCAGGCTTGGAGGATGAGGCAATCAGGCGGGGTGATTGTAGGAAAGGAAATGTATGTATGCCGAATAGGAGGGAGGAAATAATAGAAGTGTTTAATACTCTAAAGAAGTATATGTGTAAGAGAGGGTTATCGATGTATGTGAATAAAACGGAAATGATGGTGTCCAAGAAGGGAGGTAGGGATAGCAGAAAGGATGTTTTTCAGTTTGGAGGAAAACAGATTGAGAATATAAAAGCTACAAATATCTGGGATACATGTTGTGTCAGAGTGCATTATGTAGAGAGCAAAGAAAGCGAGAGTAGCGATGGAAAGAATAAGGTGTGTGTAGGAAAGGATCTTTGGGAAATCTGTGAAAATGAGAACAAGAATATTACATATGGGTGTGTGTGTGTGTGTGTGTGTGTAGTATAATGCTGTATGGGTCGGAAGTTTGTGGAGTATGTGAAAAGGTCCAATTAGGATGCTTGAAAAGAATACTAGGACTGGAGAGGTCTGCGACAGGTCCGACATGTGAGATCGTGAATTTTTAAAGAAAGATGCTAATGGTTGAAGATGACAGACTGGTAAAAAAAGTATATATGGCAGATATGAAAGAAGTGCCTTGAGAAGGGTATATGAACGAATGGTTTAGAGCAAGAAAAAAAGCTTATGACAGTATCAGGTCCCTTGAGAAAAGATATGGGAAAATGTTTGATGGCGTGGGTTGTAAGGAAGGTGGAAGTATTAACTAAGGATGTCGAGATGCAAGAAAGAAATACCACATATAATACTAGATACAAAAACATAAGTGTGGTGGGTGGTATGCCTAAGTATTTGCAGAATGGATGGAGTATGAAAAGTAAGAGGCTAATAGCTAGGTGTGGAAGTGAGGAACGAGCAAATAGATAATGGATGAATGAGGATGAAAGATTATGTAGGATTTGCGGGAAAACGGAGGAAATATGGGAACATTGGGTAAGGGAATGTGTAGGGTTAGTATGAGATGAGAGTGAGAAGATATTGGCTAATAACATGAGGGTGTGTTTGGGGCTTAAAGGAGGTGGGTTGAGGATATTGGATAAGACTAAGAAGGACGTAAGAAGGAAGTTAGGATAGGTTAAATAAGGAATTAATTGGCAGCAAGATGAAGAGCCAGCATCACCCTTCGATTAATACAAGAAAGTGGCTTTTTCGGTTTTGTTTTTATTTTTGTTTTTGAACGAAGTTTGCAATATTTTAAATTTAAGTTTAAGTATTCTTTAAGTTTATGTAATTGCTAGTGTACGATACTATGCCAATACAGGTCTATCTACCTATCTAGAATATGTATTTGTACCAATAACTGTATTTAATACTGCTAGTTTTCCGAGTTCTTTCAATAAAAGTTAGTTCCAATGGAACTCTGAGAACTGCAATATGGAACTTCCATATTGCGTATTATAAATGTAAAGAGTTGAATTATATATAATCTGGATGTAAGCTGGTTACCTAAGTTTATAAATTATATTCTAATAAATTCAAACTGCAGTAAAGTTCTATTTAAATATTTTCTTTAATTTAATCCCCGATAAATTTTAGTACCTCTCGTTCATCTGAGTAAATACGAGTATTTACTCGTTCATCTGAATAAATACTCCTACGTCAGTATCCCTTAAAATGTGTCGTGACAATATCTTGCTTTAAAATTTCTTCGTACGGAATCCAATTCTCTTCAATTTTATACTCAGATTTTTTTTCAATATTTGGGTTTTATCAGTAATTTCCATTATAATCTTAATAATCGTATATTTAGTTAAACTGCAATTCCTCGCTTAAAGTAACATTAATTTCGCGTCGCCAGTTGAGATGGACTGCCAGTGCATATGTAGTAGCATGGTTAATATCAAAATAATAAATATTAAATTTATTATTAAAATTTTTATTGACAATAACATATAAAAATAATTGACTTTTATTCATCAGAATCGATGTTGTGGGTTACATTTGACGGATCATGCAAAATTGAATCCACAAATATATTTTATAAAAATTGTTTGCTTGTAGGACCCCTGTTTCAACAAGATTTAATAAATATTATTTCCAGATATCTTAATCTTAAAACAGTGAATTTAGTTTACTTTTGCACATTTTGCTTAGATTCCCATTTATTTGGGGCCCGACCTGCATGTAAAGATCAGAAATGTTTTCTTAAAGCACATGAAATAAAAATCAACTGCATTTGGCTTTACTTCTTATTTCTATCATAACATTTATAGTACATTTTATTTTGAAATTCTTTCAAAATTGGACGTATAAACTTCAAGCACTAATTAATGGGCGGAAACAGTTCCTTATTCAACTTTTCTTTAAAATATTATCGAGGCCATCGTAAATGCGAGTATTTTTATTCCAACGTGATGTTACTTGTTTAAAACACATTTTGAGAGGCTTCTATCTATAAACAATACTTTACATGTAAAGTAAGCAGAAAAAAACAAAAATAAAGGAATTATTAATTGTGTTATCTTATAGCGGAAATTTCGTGTTCTCATTCTAAGATTGTAATTCATCGCAATTAATTAAGCAATTACAGAAATTTGTCTATCTTACTGAAATGCGTTTATCCTTTGTTCACTTGTCTTTCAGTTGTCTTCCTCTATTTGTACAAAAAAATAATAATAATAACAATGCAAACGACTTCTGTGACTGATTGCAGAGCCTGGCCTAGTTGTTCTTAGCGTAGAACAACGCCTGCCATACATACACGTGATTAGATAATATTACGTACATGTAAGAAGCGTTATTATTACTTCTTAGATGCATTCTTATGGTGCATGGTATGATATTCTTATATCCGATCGAAATTTAGCGAAAGTGGTAAAAACGTGGTATATAAATGTTGGCGGTGCGTCTGATATTAGAACAAAAACGTATTAGATCTTCGGAGAACTGTGTATATTAAGACATCGTACAAAATTTTCAGAAGCCATGAAACAGTTGGTAAGCACATTTAAACATTTACGCTTTATCTATTTCTATATCTTTAAAATTCTTATTATTGTTTTAGGGCTTTATTGTTTTTGGATACCTAATTCTTAATTCAGTATGTTTCGCTGAAGATGATGATAAAAACTCTAAAGTAAATTCAATTGAAACAAATAATGCCGATAAGAAACAAACTAAACGAGGTCTCTTGGACTTAGCTTATGGTTACGGCGGAAATTTTGAACATGGATACCATGTGGGGCAAGGAGGTGGTCATGATTCAGGTGGATTAGGAGGCCATCATGGTCATTATGGACATATTGATTTAGGGCATAGCACTGCAGTAGATAAAATAATTACTGTATATAAAGGTATACCGCAACCTTATCCTGTTGTTAAACATATACCCGTACCAGTTGAAAAACATGTACATGTTCCTGTTAAAGTTCATGTACCTGCACCCTACCCCGTAACAAAACATATTCCTGTACCAATAAAAGTACCAGTTAAAGTTGGTGTGCCTATTCCAAAACCTTATCCCGTAGAAAAACATGTTCATGTTCCAGTTAAAGTTTACGTTGATAAACCTTATCCCGTTAAAGTTTTAGTGCCCCATCCATATCCTGTAATTAAACATGTACCTGTATCAGTCAAAGTACCTGTTCCTGCACCATATCCTGTTGTAAAACATATTCCATTTCCAGTGAAAGTACCGGTTCATGTACCTAAACCTTATCCAGTTATTAAACATGTACCAGTTCCTGTTAAAGTATTTGTTGATCGTCCCGTGCCTGTACATGTTATTAAACCATATCCGGTTCACGTTGAAAAGAAAATACCTGTTCCAGTTGAAAAGCCTGTTCCATATCCAGTCAAAGTACATGTAGATAGGCCAGTTCCATATCCCGTAGAAAAACCAATACACGTTCCAGTTAAAGTACCTGTACCACAACCTTATCCTGTTATCAAAGAAGTGCCAGTACATGTAGAGAAACCAGTGCCGTATCCAGTTAAGGTACCAGTAGATAGGCCAATACCATTTGAAGTTATAAAACATGTGCCTCATATTGTCGAAAAACATGTGCCTTTTCCAGTTAAATTGCCAATTCCTGTACATGTCGAAGATCATCATCATGGAGGTGGTGATTCCGGTGGTCATGGTTTAGATGGACATGATTTGGGTGGACATGACTTTGAGAGTCATGGTGGAGGACACGAAATTGGTGGACATAATATTGAAGGACATGATATTGGAGGACATGATATTGGAGGACATGATATTGGAGGACATGATATTGGAGGACATGATATTGGAGGACATGATATTGGGGGACATGATATTGGAGGACATGATATTGGAGGGCATAATATTGGAGCACATGGTATTGAAGGACACAGTCACGGTGGTCATGAATTTGGAGGTCATGAATTAGGAGGTCATGAGATTGGCGGTCATGATGGAGGAAGTGGTGGACATATTGATGCTCATCCAATACACGAACATGGACATGAATAACTAAAATATTAACGGCAAATATATTATGTGATCTCTAGGTTATTATTAGTTTATTTCATCAAGATTGTTATTTATTGAAATAGGTTTTTCTTTTAAAGTCTGATAGTGATGTTAGTGTTTTATACAATTGTTTGTTAGATAGAATAATAAATTCTTATTTTCAAATATTGTTTCATTTATTTAGTCATTTTAAACAAATTTAAATCAAAAATATATGAAATAATTTTGATGATTGACTCACAATAGAAACGAACGAAAATATAATTAAAAATATATATATTTGATCTAAAATAAAACAATTAATAGTTTTAAATAGAAAGAAAAATTATTTCATACCTTCCAATAACAATTCTTGGTCTTATTATAATTATATTTACATCATATTTATTTTGTTCAATCGTGATGAACATATTCTCTGCTACCGTAAGCATAATACTTTTGCTTTTATCTTCCTATTACTTTTTTTTATAACTTAAGATAATAAAAAATTCTTGTTCGAAGGAATTACGTGCTGTAAGTATTCGCCAAACGTGCAATTGTACTTGATTTCACACGGTAGTAAAATATATTTGGAAAACTATTTTAAAACTAACTAATTAAAAACACAAGAAAAGCTGCCGGAAGAATGATGTAATGAATAAAACAAACCAAAGAATGAAGAGTATATTGTATTCATTAACTCCAACTAATTGTTTTTCTCTGTCAGAAATGAGAAGCGGCAATGCTTCGGGACTCAATTATTGGTCCTCTTTCACATGTATTCCCTTTCACATGTATTAAATACAAGGAATATAATAGTTTTAAGTATGTGCGCAGATAAAAGTTGATTAATTTTTCCTGTTTTCGTAGCTCTTAATTTTTAATTTATCATAGCAGATTTATGAAATTTGGAACTTTCATGTTGTTCAACTTGGGATTTTAAATTCTTCCAATCATCGAATCCACTTTTTGCAAATTGACCTTCTCCTTCGAAAATTCGCCACGGCCCACAAAACATTCGTCCTTTCTGAATAAATTAGTCATCTTCTTTGTGTTTTTCACCGTTCATTAATGTTCGAATAAAAATATTAGTATGCAAGTATCTAGTTTGATCTGAATATGATCGCTTAGAATTTTGAAAATTTAATTCTTTATTTTGTTCTAAACCTCGACCACAATAATAATCAATATAAGAATCCTTAATAAGCAATTTGGCTGGATCTTTATCATAATTGGGATATATTTGTGCTTGTTGCGGAAGTTTCTTTTTCAATATATGAAGATGGCGTCGCTTTTGTTAAAACTTTGCATTGACTTACTGAAATTGAAGTTGCAGATGAAGGTTGCTCTTAAGAAATTTAGTTTTGAATGGTAGATCTGGACGTTATATTTAAACATGAATCTATTTTCTTGGTACTTTTGCTCGCTTCTTGTCCTTTTTCGTGTTTTCCTTTCGCAAGTTTCTTATACAGCGAACCACTAAGTTTTTTCCTCCCAACAGCCCTTATTGTAATAATAACTAGAATAACAATAAAATATAACAATAAATAATGTAATACAATAATAAAGTTTATGATGTTGTTGAGAAGAAACATGTAATTTAAAATTAAAACGTAAAATAATAATTTAAAAATATACCACATACTTACTTTACATGTGATAAATAATCTTTTGTAAAAGAAACACTAGGGAAAGAGCTTGTGCTATGGCGAAAAATTCGGTCAAGCGACCACCGTGAACTGACTGGTACTGGATGGATTTCAATTTAAGATGCAGGGAGTTTTTTTAGCGCACTCCCACCATAATTGGCGTTGATATTATCGTTTAGGACAACTTATATACCGGTAGTTATCGATATATAACTTATTGAATAAAAGATGTCTAAAAAGTTTATGTCTAGATAGTTAACTGAAAATTGTAGGAAAAATAAATAAAAATTTATTAATTGCTCATTTTATATTATTTAATTTGACAAAGTCTGATATACAAAGTTAAATGGTAATAAATACTCTTAGGCGTAACTTTCAAATAGCACCTTAAAGTCAGTTTTATCTGTACATATGTTGACGATCAAAACTGTATATAATTTTTTTTATTTTTTTTTTAAGAAATGGAGTGTCAAAAAATACGACGATGTTACAAATTTTGCCGCCCCTACAAATTTTCCGCCCTAGGCTGTAGCCTATTCAGGCTATGCATAAATCCGCCACTGCATACACTAGTAGTTACATATGCACTTCACTAATTTATGCAAAAGATGAAACCTACAAGTTTATTTGTTAAACAATTAGACAATATCTTGCAAAAGTTCGCAAAACAGACAGTATTAAAAATTAATAAGATATAAATAATAAAATCAATTAACAATTTAAATATATTTTTAAAAAATGTTAAAACACACTAGCATATATGTTATAAATATAATAAATATAAATTTTATTTATAACTTATAGTTAAATATAATTTATATCAAGTGATCTATGTACATGCCAATGAGCGTTAATGATCTAAAAATAAAAAACACGTAAAGAAAATAATATTAACATAAAAATTACAAGGATAATGATTTGACAATGAAAAGAAATTCATTTCATCCCTTAACATACGCCTTTCAAGGCGTAGATAAAGTATATTATTTCTTCTTATATTTCTTCTATCATCAAGACGATATAAATATCTATACCATAAAAGTGAACTTAGAGCAAAAGCTAGACTTCAAAACCACTTCAATTGAAATTGTACGGAACTGAATTCAAAATTCAATTAGATTCAAAATGATTGCAACTGTCATTGGAATTGATTTCGTTCAAGTTTCCTATAACAGAATCAGAGGGCTTGTTCGGTTTTATCACTAATGCTAAGTACAAAATGGATTTGAAGCATGTTTTGTTTTAAAGAGTGTCAAAATAATTTAATAAAAATACAATGAAGTACCCTTTGAACGTTTTAAAAGAAATTTATAAATAAAGTAGTGTTTCCATAGTTCGAGTGACCATTGTTTGAGGTCCAGTCTCGTTGAGCCTGAATAATCGATTCTACTAAGTCTCCTATCCGTAATTATATAAATACTTCCTTATTAGTAAACTAAACAAATGGCTTTGTAATGATCATAATAAATATTCTTCTCATTAGCAAATAGTATTCATGAGAAATCTGCATAAAGAGATCTTATAATTTAGTAGACATAATAGCTAAACACCAAAATAAACAAACAGTTCTCATAGTAAGTGGTGTGATTAAAAAATTCCTATCAATTGCACCATTTGTTCAATATGTATATAACCAGCAACTTAGTACTGACGATATAGCAACAACGGTGTTCGCACGAAGTCTTTTGCTATTTATGTGTACGCTACCGCTTTACTTGTAATTTACAACCTTTCTTAACCTAATTTCATGTTGGTTTATTGTTAAAATGAGTATCCATTTAACTAAACACTATAGATTACTTGAGTCTATTAATTTGCGCAAATCATGAAGTGAACTAAATGGAAGTGAATCTGTA
>WYDF02021427.1:0-13179 GCA_009867245.2 Adranes taylori | reverse complement strand
AACAAGCAGGTCGGGTACGACCTATCAAAATTCTTGAAATTAATTGGGGTTCATTTATTATAAATTGGAGAGGGTGTTATAAGGGTTATTCCTGACATTTCTTATCTGGTGTTTTAGTTGCTCCAATTTTGTGACGTAGAAAAATAGAAAAGTTTAAACTGATGACAGTATTCGATTGTTCGAGTACCTCTGGACTCACCTCTCATTATTTTTAGTTCATTTAGGGAATTTAGTTTCTGCGTTTGACCTTGTCAATTTAGTTACTAATTGTCTGATATTTGGAATATATTTTGTTATATTGATAATACTTCAATATTTTCTTTGAAATTTCAATTTGTAAATATGTAATGACAATAAATTGCTTTAATCAATTTATTGTTATTAACTTAGCTATTTATTCAGTTCTTCTGAAGAAGGGGTAATTGTTTCCCTGAAACATGTCAAGTTTCAACATTCAAGCCTCATAGCTGTGTCAACTTTTACCATTCACCGGCTGGAGGCTTTGGTTCGTTAATTGTGGGAAATATATGGAGTTGTTGGAACACTTAGTTTTAATTCATTAGTATTAATTGTGTTTTTATTAAGTCCAAAGTCTCGAAACTACAATTCTAAATTTCAAAACAAGTATCCCAAATGTAGATTCAACACATTGTCTAGCATAGAATAAACGGTAATTTGTACTTTCTCTTATTTATATCTAAGTTTCTCCGAGGTTAGGGTTTCATTAAATGAGGTGATAAACGAAAAGCTTCATCACTGATGAATACAAATGGAACCCTTTCATTTGTACCATCGATCAAATTTAATTTATTTTGATATAATAATTTACCAAAATTTGAGTGTTCTAAAATTCCCCCATCACCATCACCATTTTTTTCCGGAGTTGCCAACCATGACAAATACAATAGAGTGATATTCTTTATAATTGTTATATAAAGAACCACTTTCAAAAAGAAGAACGCCTGTTTATTTGAGGTTAAATTTATCATCTGATTGATGGCAAGCGGTGGATTAGTGAGTACGGCCTTATTATTTTCAATCGATAGTACTCGTTGTTGGTTGATTGAGATTTCCGCCTAATATATCTGTAAGAGATAAGAGTCTGATTAATAGAAAGATTGCCCTGTTAATAGAAGTTTCCTAAGCCAGGCACTGCCTAAATAACGTTGCATATAATATTTATAAAGCTAAAAAAGACATTGCTTCTGTCTTATAATAAGAACAGATAATCATTATAATTTTAATCAGAATTTCAACATCAATACCTTCCAGAAATTGTAGAAATTTTCTATAGTTAAGTGATGCGTAACGATTTAATTTTAATTATAAGTCCGTCACTGTACTTCCCATAAAATGATGGTGCGTGCTACGAAGAATATCATCAAAGTGAAACAGAAAAAAAGAAAAATGACGAAAAGAAGTTAAGAAGGCCAAGAATATTCTTGTCTTGTATCTAAATGTTGGCGGTCTCTTGGTTACATAGTGTTGGTCCACCAATCGGCATAATAAATGAGAATTCCATAAAAGATCATTCAAAACATGAGCTGCCAACTTATAGCTACAGTGTTGAAGAGTACTATATACATATAATTGTATTTATTAATAAGGAACAAATCATGCAAAGTAAGAAGCTACAAAACAAGGACATAATGATTTATTTATAGTAATAAATTCGATGCTTTATTTCTTACTGAGATGTATTGCATTATTAAACATGGTTATAACATATATGATAAACCATCAATCTTTAATTAGTGGACTAATATCTGAGCATAACATATCTAAAATACATTGAAATACAAATTTACACCCAAATACAAATTTGATACGTATACAAATTCAGGACCATCAAATTTTACATTTCGTCTCGTGAGTTTGGATTGTCCTTTTCAATCGTGATGTCATAGTCTAAGTCAGTATTTTCCAAACAGTGGGACACTCCTCCCTTGATTGTATGGGGGGCCAATTCGTTTGTATTTTCAAACGAAAAATCCATTTAAAGACGTAAATCCCACTTACTAATTCATTTAATTGGAAATAGGAACTCGCAACGC
Organism: Adranes taylori; assembly: GCA_009867245.2. Classification (NCBI taxonomy): domain Eukaryota; kingdom Metazoa; phylum Arthropoda; class Insecta; order Coleoptera; family Staphylinidae; genus Adranes; species Adranes taylori. The sequence continues at coordinate 11,125 of WYDF02021427.1, read as the reverse complement.
GAACACTCAGATATAATTTTCAATTGAATAGTCCGAAATTGAACTAACAGTAATTAACCTTTAATTAATTTCACTCAAATAAATGCTAAGCAAGCTGAAGCACAAGCACCCAACGTCAGGTAAGTTGGAAAATACTATTAGCAACTTAATTTACATCAACGATAATAAACCCCTTTTAACGACATGTAATCTCAAGATCATATTAAACGAATACGATAATACGCCGCCCTTAGAGTAGCTACGGAACATTTTTCTGACCATGTGATACCAGGAAACCTAAAGAAAATTCACCTAAACTACAGGTAATTCTATTTACAAATCGCATTGGTAGCATAGAAACTCGCAATGGGAGCACAGAAATAATAGCCTCTGCTTTAACAGCAGGATTTTTTTTTTTATTATATGTTACAGTGTTTTGGTAACATGTGTTAAGTGCTGTGCTGTGCTGTGCAGCACATTACTGAACATGTTAAATGTTGCTTTAGGTAATTCTTCTATGAATAAAACCAGCGTTTATAAGTGGTGCAAGCGTTTCCAATAGGGCCGTGAAGATGTTGTAGATGACAAGCGTCCGGGGCTCTGTTCTGTTGAATTTTGAGCAAATGCAGTAGCGAATTGACACTGCTCACAAGCTGCTTAATGAAATAAACGAGAACCCGGAATCAATCGAATAAATTATAACTGGTAACGAAACATGACTATATGGATATGACGTTGCTAATACCGAGTGAAGCTCGAATGTGATGATGCTACTCACTGTTTTTTCGACAACATGGCATAAGTGTACCATGATTTTTTGCTACCAGTTCGTATGGCAATAAAGGGTACTATCTAGAAGTCACCTCTGAACACTTCGTTGTTTGTTCGTGAATATTTGGCAAAAAAAGCACCTGTATTTCACCCTGCCACTATTTTCTATTCCCGAAGATGAAAAATAAAACCAGGGAGCCAAACCGAAACCGAACAGAAAACCGAAAAAACCTTTATTTTTGGTGGAACAAAAACCGGTACCGAATGGTTTTTTTGTTCGGTTCACGAGAAAAATTTTCATTGATAAAATCTACTTTACATCAGGCATTAGAAACTGAAACTAACAGTAGCTAGACGCCCCTCCAGAAAATCTAGCTTCAGATAGAATATCAAGCGAAGAACAAGCAGGTAAAGAAGAGTGCTAAGGCTGATCGCAGGAAATGGATTTCAAAATTTGCCGAGAACGCAGAGAAAGAGGCAGGCGTTGGAAATATGAAGGAACTATAGGATGTCACGAGAACTCTCTCCAAGAAAAAAGTCAACCGATGTAAAATAAAAAAGGAAAGCTCCTCATCAATGACGAAGCACAACTTGCAAGGTGACTCGAACATTTCATGGAGATGCTCAGTAGAGAAAGTGAAGAAAAGGCTGAACAAGAACCTGAAGACGAGGAATAAATTGTAGAGAATAGAGAAGGAGTAGGATATTAACTAACTCGAACCAACCTTCCAAGAAGGAGATCAATACAGCGATGAAGCAGCTTGAAAATGGAAAGGCTCCTGAAGCGATAATATTTCACCAGAGCTCCTGTCAATTGATCAGACACCGCCACTGATCTTCTGTACCCTCTCTTTAGGAAGATTTGATACAAAAAATATTTGTCACAAGAACGGAGAAAGGGACTTCTCATCAAATTACCCAAGAACGGGGACAACACTGACTGTCCTAATTGGAGCGGAATACCCTACAAGCAATTGCCAAGTAAAGTGTTGACGCAGGTGATACTCACCAGAATCACAAGTGCACAAGTACTTGTGACAAGCACCAGCACAAGTGGAATCACAAGCAAGGAAGGAGCAAGCAGGGTTTAGAAGTCATCTTTCTTGTATCTACCAAATTAACACGCTTCGTATTATTATCGAACAGTCAAATGAATTTATCAGTAACCTTCGTTCATAGATTGTGAAAAAGCCTTCGATTTTCGAAACCCTTCGATTCACGGAAAATCACGGAATCATTCGCAATCAACTCAGTAGTTCGCCAAGGATGTATTCTGTATCCAACAATCTTTCTATTAGTTCCGGATGAGATGATGAGGAAAGCCACGGATGGAAAAAAGAGGGGCATACACTGAACGACTGCAGAGTCTAGATTTTGCAGATGATATCTGCTTACTCTCACAGAACGATCTGCATATGGAAAAGAAACTGCAAGACCTCGAGTGCGAAACCAAGATAAGATGGTGGACCTGACAGTAAACTCCTCCAAGACAAAGATTATGAAGATGAACACAAGATATGCAAGAACACTGAGAGTGAACAATCAAAAATGTAGAAGAGTTCACGACCCTTGCATCAGAAAAATTATCCAAATCTTCTGACCAAATGTGATATCTAACGAAAATCTTTGGAACCAAATGAAAGAGAAATTCATCTCCATTCAAGAGAAGCAAATGGAGGTAAATTGGTCATACCCTCCGAAAAAACCGTGTGCTGTGGAGAGACAAGTTTTGTTCTGGAATCCGCAAGAAAAAAGGGAACGTGAAAGACCAAAGACATCATGGAGAAGAACTGTGAATGAAGAGACAAAGAAGGAAGGAAAGACCATTGTAGAGCTGAAACTCCTTGCTAGAAATAGAGTGCACTCGAGAAAAAACATCGTCGAAGCCCTATTTATGGATAAGAACGAAAGGTATTAAGTAAGTAAATATAATTTAGTAACTTTGTTAAATTGCTACAATTTTGTTTGTAAGTTTTTTTTTGCTATAAAAATAATTCAGAGGGCTTGCTGCCCTGGCATAGGAAAATATTTATCTTAGACATTTTAATTATGAATGTAAGCATCGTAAGTTACAGAGAAAAGGTGTATAAAAAAAGGTATAGGCGGAGTGAGTGTATCGGCATTAATTTGCTAATATTAAAATACGAGCTGAATTGAAAAACGGAACTGAACCGATATATTATTTCGTTGCCGAATCGGAACGAAAAAACTAATTCCGGTCCCTGAATAAAATCATGAAAGGATGACGTTTTGCCAATATTTACTAGATCAGGACAGAATCGCTAAACCAATAAGCGCCATATCGTAAATTGAATTTCAAACTTGCGTCGATAAGACAATAGAAGAAGTGTATTGTGTCCATTGAGAATATCTTTGAAGGGGACAATATTAACATTGAGGAATAAATAAAAATGATTCGAGTATTATCTAATCATATCTCGTATTTAATTATTGTTTCATTAGAGTAATACAATTTTACACAAGCCATCACTCTTCCTCATACATCTTTCTCTCAACACATTTTCAGTAAGAAAAGTTGTGGAATATTTTAAGATATTTTGTGGAGTTACGTAATGGATCTGATTTTAAAATAGATCTTCCGCCTTACGAACGATTTTATATTTGCAACAGACTGTGCCTCCACTCCAGTGACAAGATTACCTCTAGAATTTGTCACTGATTGAAAATCAGAAACACATCAATATGGCAAAAATATAAATACTAATTATAAAGTCAGTCATTCAATCTAGTAACAGGTTATTAATTAAAAATTTTAATGAGCTGCCATTTTAATATTGCTAAAAATCTAATTTGTATCTTAATTAATTTAAATTCGCTGCGTGTGGTCATATCCACAGTGATCTTTTCTAAGATATAATAAAAATGTATCCTGTTCATCAAAATAAAATCAGCGCTTCCTGAGAAAGTTTATAATATAAAATAACAAAAAAATTGCAAGAAGTGCAAAAAAATTTATTAATCTTTAACCCATTTAGTAAATTAATACAAATACTGGATTGAGTCAAACGTTACTTTGTGGTAATCCATGATGAGATCAATTGGATGTACTTTTACTTCGTTATGACCACGTATAGTCAAAACCCAACCAGTTGTTCATTTTTTCCAAATTATCGAAATTGCAGCTAGTTTATCTTCCTTTGTTTCCTTATCCTCAAATCTCAAACAGTTGGTCAAAAAATTACATCGCCTGCATGACATGGTGGCTCTGTAGCTGCCGATATTTTTAGTATCAACATAACATTACTACTAATTGTTTTCAATGCTCCCGCTAGAATGTACAACTCAAGAAGTGTATTTAGTTCTTCTGTGTATGTTGCCTGAATATTTCCATATTGTTTAGTATAATTACTTACAACTCTGTTTCTCAATTTTCTCATTTGTATGGGATACCACTTTATGAATTAAAGAATCTTGATTGAAGAATAACTTGAAACATTCAATAGGCTGTATGACAGATAAACCATCCCTTACATGACCAGGTCTTATATGCACAACATTCTTTGCACGAATTCTTCTCGAAGATTTAAGTTCACGCTTCCATTTAGAACCATTCTTACCAAAGATGTTGTCCGCCTGTAAACTTATAATGTCTCAAACTCTTCTCCAATCGGTTCGTCAGGATTATTTTTTTGACGCTTTGTTGTTTTGGACGATTTCTTTGTTGGCTCATCTGATTTCTTATTAATTTGAGGGGGGATGAAACTTGACAAGAGCATGATGGCGAAGACAATGGCAAATTATTTTTTTCTATATTTCTAATAGAAGAATACAGATTCTCCTCTATGTCTTCGGGAACATTTATTATTGCTGCAGGGGATTGGGGTTTACCAATCACTTCGACCTAAAACATCGTTTGTAACATGCCCCTTCTTGTCGTTAAAAACATTCTCAGTTCTTTGATAAATCTTAAGACTGTTTTTAGATGCTCTTCCCCGATGTTTGTGGCCTTTATTGTCATACCACTGACATATCTGCAGCTCTGCGTCTGTAGAGCTGCAGCTCGAGGACATTCACACAAAATGTGTTTTGCCGTTTCTACCTTATCATTGCAGAATCTACATGTTAGGTTCTCAACCTTACCTATTTTATATGGATAGTTCCTCTTTATTGAGATTGAATATTCTGGTGTTTACCTCAGACGTCAGGTCTATAAAGGCCTTTGAATGTTCCTTAATTTGGTTCCAGTATTTGATTCTGGCTTCAAATTCCCATTGTCTTAATATCTGCTTCCTGTGTTTTTTAGTTAAACCATAGGAAAGGCCGGGGCGTATTATGTTATTTCTTGTCCCTTGCCGGGCTAGCTTGTCAGCTATTTCATTGCCCCCCCCCCCCAATCCCTGATTGTGCTGGTACCCATCACAGCTGTAAATGACTATGTATTGCTAGTTCTTTCAGGTGTGTCAGGTAGTCTCACAGCAACTTTGACTCAGTAGGTTTTAGTCTGTAATGCCTTTAGCGCTGCTTGACTATCAGTGTGTATTTGGCATGTTGGACCCTTTCATGCCGTCTTGTATGATTTCTAGTGCATAGTTATCAATGACTAATATTTCAGCCTGTAGGATAAAAGTGTGTGCATTCAGTGAGATGACAGTTCAATACTTAGGGCCATACACTCTAGTCTCTGTTCCACCACTATCTAATTTAGAACCATCTCTATACCATTTCAACACAGCTTTCCCATATGAAGGTCAATTTTCCAGATATCCCTGGTATGTATGTTATGAATTGAAAGTACAACTCAAATTTCTCAGCCAGCCTTGTCAGAATTAGCAAGTGAGCGGGGCAAGTGTTTTTTTTTTATAAAAATTTACGTACTATACAAATCTAGGGTTAATGAATTTGAAATTTGTCCTTTTACTTATGGCACATCTATTAAAGTTTAGTAGAACCGCACTGCAATCAAACTTTAAGAAGCTTTTAAAAGGTTTCGAATACTTCCTAAGGTTCGAAGGTTTCGAAGTCTAATGGTTTTGTCGAATCAAAAGGATATCTAAGAATCCTGATCTAGAGACAAATCCGTACTACACAGAAAGGCATAAGAATCTTTCCAATTGGTAAATATACGAGGGTGGTTTAACTTAAACCTAGCCTTTTGACATCGCCATCCAACACACGACGTGTATCAAAATTTGAAGCAAAAAGAACAATTAGTTTGGTTTTTACATCCTTGGCGAGCAAGCAACTTTATTGTTTTGTGAAAAATGGAAAAAGTGGAATATCGTTCACTGATTAAATTCCTTCACAAGAAAGGGAAAACAATGCAGAAATCAAAGCCCAACTGGATGCTGTTGATGACGAGTCTGCACCGTCGCTAGTAACAGTTACATTTTGGAAAGCTAATTTGTTCGTGGTCGAACGAGTGTTTCTGGTGATGACCATCCAGGGCTTTCAAAAATCGTCACTACACCCTAAATCGTCAACAAAATCTATGATATGATTATGGCAAACCTCGAATCAAAACCTGTGAGCTAACAGAGGCTGCAAACATATCAACTGAGCTTGTACACGCCATTATACACAAACATTAGGATATGAAAAAACTATCCGCACAATGGGTGCCACCAAAAACGCAAAAAGCACACGTGTGACAGATTTGGTGAAGCTTTCGGCAAAGATAAAACGTGTTCCGATGGATTTGTTTTGTCGATACGTCACTGTTGATGAAACGTGGACCCATTGCTATATGCCGGAGACGAAGAAATCATCAAAGCAGTGGAGAAAAAGCGGCGAAGGCCCACTGAAAAAGGCAAAGACAGCTCGATCGGCCGGTAAGGTGATGGCGACGGTTTTCTGCGATGCGAATGGCATTATTCTTATTGATTATTTGGGAAAGGATAGAAACATAACTGGCACCTTCAACTATTTCGATGGCGAATTTAAGAAAAAAACGCCCTGGTTTCGCTCGCAAAAAAGTTCTCTTCAATCATGACAACACACCCACTCACAGAGCGGCTGTCGTCTAGGCAAAATTGAACCAATTACGGATTGATTATTCACCCACTGTATTTACCAGATATAGCTTCTTGGGACTTCTTCCTCTTCCCAAACCTAAAGAATTACTCGGAGGACGGCGTTTTGCAACAAACGATGAACTGATGACCGAAAGTTCCCACTATTTTGAAGAGCTCGAGCAGAATTACTTTTCGGAAGGAATGAAGAAGTTGGAAAGTCGTCTTGAAAAGTATATTGCCTTAAAAGCGGACTATATGGAAAAATGAATGATAAAAACGAAAATCGTGCGTTTTCTTACTTAGACTAGATTTCCGTCAAACCTCGAAATAAAGATATAAATTATGTTCTCAAATCTTTAAATTCATACACGAAAAACACTCTGATAATCGCATTTATAATTTTTCCGCTTTACTCGCTTGTCGCTTCTCCTTTTTAATCTCGTTTTGCTTTTGAATTATTTATTAATTTCGTTGATTTAGGTTATGTTGAAGTCATTATTAGTATGCTACTATTATAGCTACGCACAGCTGGTTGTTGTTGGTTGGTACTTATACGAGTATAATACTATTGGATCTATAAGAAACCTTTATTGTTTCTATATGGTACGCATCCAAATCGTAAATAACTCTATTTTCGATCGGATTTGTAAAGAATCTTGTCTTTTATAGAAGTTATTACTAATTTTATAGCATATTGAAAAGCTCGCAATCATGAGAAAATCGAACAAAGACAATCAATGCATTGTATGTGATCATTTATTTAATAGTCATAGTTCATTGCCCTATTATGGTAAAAAGAATATAATAAATGCAGATTATTTTTATTCAATTAAAATATTATGTAAAAGTATGAACATATTGTCTGAAAGTAAACAAAAGGAGGAGATTCACTATAAGAAAAGCAGTATAGTGGTCAAAAATATAACCTGCGATCCTGTTTTAATAAGATAAAATTCTGTGACAGACTGCGATGTACCACAATTATCCTCTCAAGGAAATAAATATATAGGAAGTTATTTAGGGAGTACTAAGTCGGTAGTTTTCATGCTACTGAACTTCATTGCCCATCACGATTAAGATAATATCCGAAAATATCCTATACTATTGCCCATAGTATAGGATATTTTCGCATTTTAATATTTGTAACATTTATTTTTATTATTTTAAGTTTTACGACTTAACGTATTCCCTTCGCGGAGTCGATTTATTATTAGTTCTTTACTGGAAAAAACGTTAAAGAATTTTTCCACCACTTATTTTCAATAAACGATTACTCTCTGCACCCTTTTGATGCTTTCGACAAATTTGATTGGATATTAGTTCAACGCATTTTCAGAAGGCGTTTTTAATGCAATGCTTCTAAGATTTTGGTACAGTATGACTGCTACTACAATCGTTTACACGTGCCACCACTTATTTTTAACCAAACAACATAACTTTCTCTCCTGATTTTACATAAGGCATTTTTTTATTATTTTCTGGAAGCTGATTTGGTGGATCCTTGTAGGAAGTTTGAGCATCGGGCAATTTATTTTTAAAAAATATAGTTTTGAAAGAAATATGAAGCTAACAAACATGTTAAAAGAAAAAATATATACCTTACCTGGGTTACCAGTGCTTAAGAAGTTACATTCTTGTTCAAATATGAGGTTTTTGCAACTGACAACTTCAGCAACCAGGACATTTGTCCAGGGTGGCTAAGAAATTATTTTAATATTCACTTTCAACCTTGATACCTTAAACTAGAGAAATTATGTCTGTTATTTTTTGTGTTAGATTGGGCCATGTGTGTTTTCTGGCCCATCTTTTCTGTATTGGAGTCAAAGGTGATCCCCTTTGCCTTTGTGGACAATTGGTGATTTGTATAATATTTTCTTGGAATGTAATTTGTATTCTCGTACTTTAGTGCTCTTCATCTTAAAGTCGAATACCCTTTTCATATTAAATCAATTCAAAGATCCTTGTCTTGGAAATTTGTCTTAGCTTCTTGAAGATTCTTGATCAATCGGCTATTGGAACTAGATGAAAATAAAGCAATTGAAAAGCTGGTTACTGAAATAATCGGTATAGTGTACGCTAAAAAGTTAATATTATGTGGACGATTGTGATGAACGCCATCTAAGAAAACTACTACAAAAAAAATTTAAGTTGACTGAAGAACAAAAAAACCAAGTATATGTTGGAATAATTGCTGTAATGGAATTTGGAAACTAATTGCAATAAATTGCTGGTTCTATATGAAGGCTCATACAGTGCACTTGTATCAATAAGTACTAGAAATTTTGACGCGTTTCGAAATTTTCTTGCTTTATCACTTTCAACATTGACTAGAAGTGCCTGAAGGTTTTATTTATAAGATCACCAAAGACCGGTTAAAAATGAAAAGGTGATAACTTTTGCTCAATTTTGAATCTCTACAACTATGTCTATTAGCAAAAGTTAATATTTATTTACTTCACTTGTTGTTCGATGATGCTCCTCTCGCATTACTTTGATGTTGGATCTCTACCATCTCTGTTCTCCCGTTGCGTGGATACTTGGTTGGCCTCTTCCGGTGTCGTGGCTCTTATTGCTTTCTATTTGCCGAAGATTTCCCAAGGAAGGAAGGCTTATAAAATATTGATATGAATGAATGAAGTTAGAAGTGAGTGACAAGAGTACGAAAGATTGTACAGAAAATTATGAATCAAATTATCTATGTACATTTGGCTTGATTGAAGTTTGTAGAATTACTTTTGATTTGAGTTAATTTTAATTTAATTTTTAAATAAAATGATATAAGCGATTTGTTAATGGCACTTACTTAGAACAAATCGGATTCCGGAGCTCGACTTCTCACATTATTGGAATAAGTCTTTGATCTTTTGATGGTGTCTTAAGTTATTTCTGCGGCGGCGTGCGATTTCTCACTCGTCGACAGCTAGTAAAGACCCAAAATGCGTCTCCTCTTGTTAGCTGAAGTGGTTCCTTTTCATAAGAATTCCCTGTGAAGAAGCTGCTTCCGATGGATAGGCTGAGCCGTGGCATTCGCCGTGTCTGCTACAAGAAAGGCGAGGATTGAAAGAAACTTTTACTAGAAAATGTGAAGTAGGTTCGAATTTTACTCAATAAAAATTGCTTCCTGATCAAAGTTGCATTATCTTATTGACGAATACACAAATAGTGGAATGTGTAAACGGTAGTGGGTAGAGTGAGACTAGCCAGTTCTTAGAAGCACCTGGAAACGTCTTTTTCATAAAAGTCGTTAAATGAATATCCGATGAGATTTGTCGTGGCACCACAAAAGTGCAAAATCTTAATGGTTATTAAAGATCGTCTGGTGGAAAAACCGTTTAACGCTTTTTTCCAGGAAGATGACAACAATAAGTTGGTTAGGCCATAAACTAAAGCATTCACATATTTACAAGCAAGGGACTAATAAGAAAAACATCACCCGATACGAAAAATCTAATCTAACTATAAAAACAAACATATATATTTATAAAACAAAGCCCCGCTCGCTTTTCGGCAAAACACATAATACAATTTTGCTATGATTAAATGTCTGTATTCGGTTCTTAAGCGAACCGTATGATGTATCTCTATTATAATAATTCTCACGCCGGTAAAGTCCCTTGATCTTGTTGTCCCTTGATCGCAAATTTGGATTTTTATTTTAAACATATTAAAAAATCTTTATTACATATATGAATTTGTATTAATATTACTAATATTTGGTAATAGTTATTACAAAGTTTGGATCATTATGCAATTTATATATTATTAGAGGATTTCTCATTGGATTCCATAAATTGCTTATTGCAATTATTAATTAATGAAAATCCGGTATCATGTTAATCGTGTCGTTTTTGCTTACTATTCAATTTTGTATCTTGATTTCGTACATTTTCCAAATAAATTTAACCAATAATGGAATATTTATGTAAATGTTGTTAGCTATTCCTATGGACTTTTTATTGTTTTATTTTAATTTCTCTGCGTTTCACTTGGAATTCATTGAATTTGTATTGTTTCCGCGACGTCGTATCGAGAAGAAACTCAGTAGTGTTCAAACTAGATTAAAAGTTACACGAAACCAATTAAACTTTTCAGAAATTACTATTTCTAACCCCCAAACTGGATTTTAAATACAACATCTGGAGGGGTACAACTTTAAGGGCTTCAGCTTAAAGAGTTAGTTGGATATATCTTAGGAAATTTAGAAAATGTACTCTGACCACGAAAATGTTACATTAAATATGCAAACGCCATCTTCTTTTTAAAACTTTTATTATTTATTTTTAAAATTCGTTTACAAATAAGATTTTGATTTTGTTTACTTATTTAATTTTCTTACTTACAACATTATATAAATGACACTTAAATACGTTTCATAATTTGCCAAGATAAAGCAATTTATTTAG